>JAJOOS010003573.1:0-69325 GCA_029582725.1 Solanum chiquidenum | reverse complement strand
CCCTAGTTGTGGAGTTTAGTTACCCATAATCATATGAACACAATTCATGGTTTTAGATGAAATAATTATGAACTTACGTAAGAAGAATAATAAACCCAAAATTTCAACTTGAATTTGAACACCCAAAATCTTCAAAACGAACTTAGGAAATTAATAATTGCTAAAGTTGCAAGTTAATCTCCCAAGTCAAGAACTAGAATAGCACAATAATGTCCGACCCCCAAAAACGAGGTTTACATGCCCTATTTATAGAAAACAAGTCCTAAATTAAAAGGGAAACAAAATAAGAAAAGTTTCATTTAGGCACGCGTCTTCAATCCACGAGACTGACTCACGGACCGTCAATGGATCTACGGTCCATGAGTCCATTCCGTCAGCCAGGACTTGGAAAATATTTCAGCGTCCAAAAATCAGCTTCTCTGAAGCAAACGACGGAACTGCAGTACGATCGTAAATCGATCTACGGTCCGTCAATCTCCCTCCGTAGCTCCACACTTGAAATCTTCAAGATCAGGTACTGGAACCCTCGCAGTATCCATCTACAGATCAACAGTACGGTCCGTAGATCCATCTACGGACCGTCAATGACCACCGTGGTTCCACACTTGGTCAGATCCTGATTTGCCTCCATGCCTTGGCTGCTGATCTACGACCACCATCTAGGGAGCGTCAATGGACCTACGGTCCGTAGATCACCTCCGTAGATGCCCTTTTCTGCATTTCTTTCAGTTGTCTCGTTAATTTCGCGCCTGAACATCTTTCCTGTAAAATATGATAAAAACACATAAAAATCAATATGAAAAGGCCCTAGACACACACAACTTGTAAGTGAAATGTATTAGAAATACCGTAAACTCACGGTATATCAGTTCTAGCACGATTGTTTTTATTGACTTATACATATTTTAACTATTTTTTGGATATATTTTATATGTTATAGAGTTTCGCTCATATTTTTATTGTTGAACTTTTATTTGGTCTCGACTTAGATGCGTAACCACATTTTTGATCTTGACGTTTAGAGACATAACTGTCTTATTTGCATCACACTTATTAACTTTATCTAAAAGTGTTATTTTAAATTAATAAAAGTTATTTATATTTTTGAACAAGGTGCGTCACCGCATCCTTGATTTTCTTTTACTGTCTCAAAAAAGATGTGTAACCACATTCTTGATTGAAACAAATATTTTTATTATATTCCTAAAACTCATTTAGTCATTAAAAAAAATAATATTTTTCCTTTATACATAAAACAAAATAAAATAAAATGAATCTAAATGACTAGGATACAATATAAAATTTTACATTATTTTCTATTTTTTATTATTTATTTACTCTTAAAGTTAATATTAAAATTAGACATACACATATTATATTTTAATTTTAATTTTAAAGTTAATGAAAAAATTAGGCATACACATTCTAATCAAACAAAATAACAACGAATTGTAAAAAATAAAACTCATTTTATTTTATAAAATAAAACAACAATAATTTATTTATTTATTTATTTTGCCTAACTATACCTACTTTATCATTATTATCTAAATGAAGACAAGAACAATGTTATGACCGTTCATTTTTAAGAGATCACAACTAACAAATAAAAATAAAAAAATAAAAAAATCATCGATTAAAGCTACCTTATTCAAGAAATAGAGATATAACAACTAACAAATTAGTCATTCCAATCAAATTCATGAATGAAACAAAATATAAAAAAAACTTGTCAGAAAATTATATCAAATTCCATAAATAAAAAAATAGAGAGATAAGGTAAAGTTGAATACCGCAAAATCTTAACCGAAGCTTGATTAGAAAACCCACAATTTTTTGTGGGTTGTTTGTGATGGTATATGTGTTTGTGTTGATATAAAAATAATGAGTAAAGAAGAAAAGATGTGAATGTGTTGGTGAATTTTTAAAAGGATAATGAAATAAAATGGAAAGTTTTTCTTTTTGTTTTCTTGAGTGTAATACATTTTTTTTTGTTGCTTCGTTTCTGTGTATATTAATATGTGTAGTATAGATATAGGTGTAGATGTGGTGTAAGTGGGTGAGGAAGTGGTACGTGGGAGTGGGGTGGAGTTGAGGAATTGGGGTAATGGGGTGTAGTGTAGGTGGGTTGGGGTAGTGGGTAGTTTAGGTTATTATTTTTATTTTTATATAATATAATATAATACTTAAATACTTTTAAACTAATAAAAGTTGAGTAGCTAATTATAATTAAGAAATACTAATTTATTTATTAAATTAAAATTAAACTAAAACATATTATTTTTGTTATTTTCAAATCTTTTAAAACAAACTTACTAAAATAAGACAAAATTAAAATATCTAACTTAGACATAAAAGAAACATTTAAGGAATACAAAATAGTGGAAAATCTTATGTTCGGTCAAAAATTACGTGTCTATAGTTTGCCCCTCTTTGACTGGAAACACGAAGAGTTTTCAGACGAAGAAGTAGACAAAGTGACAAGTTTTGACCAGACTTTTATTTGAAAGACAAATATGCAACTGAGTCCTTGTGTTGGACAACCTACATATCCCGGTTTATAAGGAAACCAGGTTACGTGTAGTTCAAGGAGATGAGGTGATGAGTTAGAAGTTAAGTGAGGTTCCATCAAGGCTCCAGGTTGCGGTTCTTATCCTTACACAAAAAAAAATGTAAGCTAATAGTAGGAAATTAAAAGTACAAGCTCCTATCTATGTAACTTCTCTTGAGTCTTCACTTGAGTCTTGAGTTTGAGATATCACCTTGATTTTGGTGAGTATCTTGATCTTGAATGGATTCGATGCTTCACTTGCCACTTAAAGTGAGTTTTTAGCACTCTTCAAAATGACAGTTTGAAAATGTTCTTGAATAATTGCTTGTTTTCTTGATCAGAAGCTGAATAGAAATAGATGTGAGGAAGTCAGGCTGCTACATGCATTGAAGAAGTTAATTCTGGCTATCATGGGATTGATCATTCTAAAAAGAGTTGAAACTTTGTTCTTGAATTTCAAATCCACGTTTCACTTGAAGAAAACCTAAAACCATCACAAACAAAAGAAATAAACAAAAATTTTGCCCCAGTTTTCACTAATTTTTTTTGTGAGTTATTAGCAAATGTAAATAAAAATAAATAAATAAATAAACTCAGACTAGGAAGTGTTTATCCTAGGAAAAAAGTAACCAAATCCCATTGTGTAGGAGGGTCCTGCTAATCCCATTGTGTAGGAGGGTCCTGCTAATCAAAATCCCATTGTTTAAGAGGGTCCTGCTACACTAATTCCTATTGTTCAAGAGGGTCCTACTACACTAATTCTCATTGTTTAGGAGGGTCCTACTACGCTAATTCTCATTGTTTAGGAGGGTCCTGCTACACTAATTCCCATTATGAGGAGGGTCCTGCTAGTCCTATTATCCAGGAGGGTCCTGCTAATCCCATTATCCAAGAGGATCCTGCTAATCCCATTATCCAGGAGGGTCCTGCTAGTCCCATTATCTAGGAGGGTCCTACTAACTCCCTTATCCAAGAGGGTCCTGCTAGTCCCATTATTCAGGAGGGTCCTTCTAGTCCCATTATCCAGGAGGTCTTGCTAGTCCCATCATCCAAGAGGGACCTGCTAATCCCATTATCTAGGAGGGTCCTCCTAATCACATTATCCAGGAGGGTCCTACTAGTCCCATTATCCAGGAGGGTCCTGCTAATCCCATTATACATGAGGGTCCTGCTAGTCCCATTATCCAGGAGGGTCCTGCTAATCCCATTATCCAGGAGGGTTCTGCTACTCCCATTATCCAGGAGGGTCCTGCTAGTCCCATTATCCAGGAGGGTCCTGCTATTCCCATTTTCAGGAGGATCCAGCTAATCCCATTATTGAGGAGGGTCCTGCTAGTCCCATTATTCAGGAGGGTCCTACTTGTCCCATTATCGAGGGGGTCTTGCTAGTCCCAATATCGAGGAGGGTCCTGCTAGTCCCATTATCGAGGAGGGTCCCGTTAGTCCCATTATCCAGGAGGGTCCTGCTAGTCCCATTATCCAGGAGGGTCCTGCATCTCCCATTATCCTGGAGGGTCCTGCTACTCCCATTATGAGGAGGGTCCTGCTAATCTAAGTCCCATTATGAGGAGGGTCCTGCTAATACCATTATGAGGAGGGTCTTGCTAATCTAAGTCCCATTATGATGAGGGTCCTGCTAATCTAAGTCCCATTATGAGGAGGGTTATGCCAATCCTATTATGAAGAGGGTCCTGCTAGTCCCATTGTAAGAAGGGTCCAGCTAATCCCATTATCCAGGAGGGTCCTGCTAGTGTCCTATTATCCAGGAGGGTCCTTCTAGTGTTTCATTATCATGGAGAGTCCTACCACACTAAAGCATCAACTAAAATATCCACGACATTATTTTTTGCCATAGTTTACACCAGAAAATATCATTTAAGCTATGAGCATAAATGAGAAATACTTATACCAAAAGAAAAATGCAAGACATTGATGCAATTAGGGTGTTTGTTCCCTAGAAATGAAAGGTGGTAGGGTGTTTGTTTTCTAAAATGCCTTTTCTATGTTTGTTCTCTAAGGTTAAAATGCAACTAGGGTGGTTATTTCCTAGAAATGAGAGTGACTTTTTTTAACAAATAAAAATATCCCCCAATTTTTAAAATGAGGAACTTTGAAACTCTTTTTAATTTATTATTTTTCCGTTTTTAAAAAAAGAAATGATCCAATTTCGTTCTTTCAAGGATATAAAATTTTATTGTGAGACCGAGCCCATTGTAGGACTGCCTACGTATCTATATAGCAAGAATTAGGTCAAATGTAGTTTATATTAAATCAAAAACTTACTTTTTTTTCCCTACAAAAGACATCTTTTGAGAAACGAATCAGTTCATGGTTGACAATATTTTGACTTTAGTTTGTACCAACAATTAGTATTATACATATGAATCACCTTCTACTACTTTCAGACAAATTTGAGGTCAACTTTGAGTAATTCCTATAGTTTCAAATGGTATCTCAAACATACTTATGTATTTACAAGATGAGTTCATCTCGCCTAAATTAAGGGACATAATTATTCATATCCTCATGTTTCAAGTGCTCTCGCAACAAATTAAGTCCTTTTTCACACATTATAGAATAATTTAGATCGTAGGACATTTTTGAAAGTCACTCATACTTAGAAAGATGTTCAATGCATGAGATTGAGATACCATATGCTTGGCCCACATGTAAGTATCCACTAATATGAGAACACTAAAAATGAGATCAAATAGGACTTGTCATTGACTTGTAATGTAGGCTTAGAGAAAGATAGGATATTTATTTGGGATAAAGTGACTATTTCCTTCTTAAAATTTGCACAATGCTCTATTTTTTTTTTCCATTTTAGCATTTGACATTTGTTTTCTTGAAAGCTTCTACTTATTTTTTTTTTCATTTTCTCTCCTTTTTGTTGGAGATTTTATTTTATTTTTCATTCTATCTTTTCTTTGTCATTTTTTTGAACTTTCGCATATTTGGCCTTTTCACTTTGCTACCCAACTTAGATCGTTGGCACTGTGTATCTAATTGATAGTGCGCTCAGGGAGGTGGGACCAAGGAATAGTGTATTTATGCACTCAAAAGGATATATGCTAAAATACGGTTATTCAAATAAAAATGTTTCAGGCTCAAAATGGGAATTCTATGGATAACATGTCATTCGGTAGGCTTGAAAGGAACAATCGGATCAAAGAATGCCTATAATCCTTTCTCAAATTATATGTTGCTCAAAATTTCGCTTCAACCAACATTTGAGTCAAGTTCTAGATCAGCAAATTCATGCCTTTGAATTTTATATCTAAAGCTCACCACACAATGCACATGAAACATAAGGTCGACTTGTTTTAGCCTTAACTTTAAGCAAAACAGTTTCTCAAGTATTACATAAATATATTAAGAGATACCAAAAAAGTCTATAGGTCACAACAAAGTTGGTCTGTCTTGCCAAATAGTTTAACACTTTATTATTTTCTTTTTATGCACATTTCTAAGTATGTTGATACCAACCAAGTCAAAAAATTTCTAAATAAAAAAAAAACCATTTTTGTTACCTCAATTTTTGTGACGAAGACTTTTTAGATTTTTTCTTGATCGGACCGAACCTTAAAATAAGGCTACCTACGTATCTTTTCAAAGCAAGAATCAGGTCAAACGTAGTTCATGAAGATTATAAACACGACATTATTTTTAATAAGAAATACTTTTTTTTTTAAATTTTAAATAAGGATCACCAAATCCGAGGAGACTTGCCTACATATCTCACCGAGTTGAGAATCAGGTGTGCGTAGTTCGTTCAGATTGGACATTTGATTTTTTTTGAAAAGTTAGAAATTTGTTGAAAAATGCAATGATATTTTTGTTTAAAAAGGTATAAAAAAACTTTTGAAATGAATTTTATTTTATTTTGTTTAGAAATGATTTTTTTTTGAAATTTTCATTTTTAAGAAATTAAGAACTTCTAAAAAAAATATTTTGTGTGTGTTTTCTCTTTCTAATTTTTAAGTAAAAATTAAATGTCAACCCTTTTCATTTCACTGATCACTATAAAATTGGTCAATAAGTAATGACCTTCTAAATAATATTATAAATAGCACATAAAATATACATGTTGGTCAAAATAATGGACTGCTAACTTACAAAGACCTGACCATTGTGTCGAGTCCCACTAAGTCAAATGCAAATATTGCAAATAAGCGGAGCTTACTAGGGATAAGCATGTTTATGTTCCAATTAATAGGTTCAAACCTGAAGAAGATAGGTATCTAGTCCGGCTTACTCGAGTGGACAACTCGAGCCAGAAAGGGAAAACTTATCGGTAGCAGCGCTATTCCGACTTTATTTCTAGTCCAACCCTGCCTAATATGTGTGACTAAAATCCTTCATTGGGTGTCAAAACACTCCAGTTTTATCTCAAAAGAAAGTGAGATGCATAACTGCATTCCCTGCTACCCTATTTTTAGAGACTCAGATGGTTGCGCTAGGAAAGACCATTTATTATAGTTCAACAATATAAAAATGATAAATGGGCAACAAGTAGCATATTAGGAAATAACACACAATATATCCGAAAATTAAATAATAAAATAAAATAAAAGTCAATATAACAAAACTCAAATTCTGGTTATTTCCCAGCAGAGTCAGCAGAGATGTCACACCCCTTTTTTGCGCGGACTACGAATGAGTTTTTCCAATTTAAGTGACGTTATTGATTAAGGAATTTTTTTAGAGTTGCCACTTGGAATTGAGTTATGGTGTTCCAAGTCACCTTTTTGACTCCCTAATCAATAGGAAATGACTTTTTATTTGGTCTGCGAACTAGAAATTCGGGTAAGGGACCGATGAGAAAGTATTAGGCATCCCTCGAATTTCGTGATTCTATCACGTTGACTTTTATTGACTTATACTTATTTTAACTATTTTTTGGATATGTTTTATATGTTATAATTTCGCTCATATTTTTATTGTTGAACTTTTATTTGGTCTCGACTTAGATGCGTAACTGCATTCTTGGTCTTGATGTTTAGAGACATAACTGTCTTATTTGTATCACACTTATTAACTTTATCTAAAAGTGTTATTTTAAATTAATAAAAGTTATTTATATTTTTGAACAAGGTGCATCACCGCATCCTTGATTTTCTTTTACTGTCTAAAAAAAGATGTGTGAACACATTCTTGATTGAAACAAATATTTTTTTTATATTCCTAAAACTCATCTAATCATTAAAAAAACAAATATTTTTCCTTTATACATAAAACAAAATAAAGTAAAATGAATCTAAATGCCTAGGATACAATATAAATTTTTACATTATTTTGTATTTTTTATTTATTTATTTACTCTTAAAGTTAATATTAAAATTAGACATACACATATTATATTTTTATTTTAATCTTAAAGTTAATGAAAAAATTAGGCATACACATTCTAATCAAACAAAACAACAACGAATTGTAAAAAATAAAACTCATTTTTTTTTGTAAAATAAAACAACAATAATTTATTTATTTATTTATTTTGCCTAACTATACCTACTTTATCATTATTATCTAAATGAAGACAAGAACAATGTTATGACCATTCATTTTTAAGAGATCACAACTAACAAATAAAAATAAAAAAATAAAAAAATCATCGATTAAAGCTACCTTATTCATGAAATAGAGATATAACAATTAACAAATTAATCATTCCAATCAAATTCATGAATGAAACAAAATATAAAAAAAAACTTGTCATAAAATTACATCAAATTCCATAAATAAATAAATAGAGAGATAAGGTAAAGTTGAATACCGCAAAATCTTAACCGAAGCTCGATTAGAACACCCACAATTTTTTTGTAGGTTGTTTGTGATGGTATATGTGTTTGTGTTGATATAAAAATAATGAGTAAAGAAGAAAAGATGTGAATGTGTTAGTGAATTTTTAAAAAGATAATGAAATAAAATGGAATTTTTTTCTTTTTGTTTTCTTGAGTGTAGTACGCTTTTTTTTTTGTTGTTGCTTCGTATCTGTGTATATTAATATGTGTAGTATAGATATAGGTGTAGATGTGGTGTAGGTGTGTGAGGAAGTGGTACGTGGGAGTGGGGTGGGGTTGAGGAGTTGGGGTAATGGGATGTAGTATAGGTGGGTTGGGGTAGTGGGTAGTTTAGGTTATTATTTTTATTTTTATATAATATAATACTTAAATACTTTTAAACCAGTAAAAGTTGAGTAGCTAATTATAATTAAGAATTACTAATTTATTTATTAAATTAAAATTAAACTAAAACATATTATTTTTGTTATTTTCAAATCTTTTAAAATAAACTTATTAAACTATGAAAAAATTAAAATATCTAACTTAGACATAAAAGAAACATTTAAGGAATACAAAATAGTGTAAAATTTTATGTTCGGTCAAAAATTATGTGTCAACAAGCGGTGCATGAAGAAATATACTGATCAACATCGTCGCTCAGTAGAGTTCAGTGTGGGTAACAAAGTGTTGTTGAAACTTACTCCTCAAATCTGGAAACAGATTGTAAGTAAGACTAGACATTGGGGTTTAATTGCTAAGTACAATAGGCCATTTGAAGTGGTTAAAAGAGTGGGCGAAGTTGCTTATAGATTGAACCTGCCAGAAAGGTTAAAGATTAATCTCACTTTCCATGTGAGTTTCTTAAAACCTTACTTTGCAGATGCAGATGATCCGGACAGGAACATGTCAAAGAGGGCTCCTCCATCAATACCTACACAGTTAGATGCTGAGATTGAGAAGATCCTTGATCACCGGGTTGTGGGAACAAGTAAGAAGAACACGAAAACTAGGTTCTTGATACATTGGAAAGGCAAGAGTGCGACTGATTTAATCTGGGATAAAGCTAAGGATTTATGGCAGTTTGATGATCAAATCGATGAATATCTCAAAACAGTCTCGTTGAGGACATCGAGTTCAAGTGGTGCGGGTGGTCTATTAGACCCGTAGTCTACGTGAGCTAACGATGTGCAGGCATAGCAAGGATTCGGGCATTGGTCTTAGCATGTATGTGGACAAAACAGTGCAGCTGTGCAACTAAGAGTAAGTGAGCAGCGAAGGGTTCAAGATGCTTGGGTGTTGGCAAGGAACCTTGGACGTACAAGGCTTACGTGTGGGAAGAGTCATCGGCAAGAGAAGGCAGTGTGTTGGCTTGACAAGGCAAGGTTGTGGACTTGACATTGCCAAGACAAAAGCTGAAATAAAACCAAGTGTTGGAAGCATGTTGAAATATTCTAAGTGTTGGAAGCAGGCTGAAATAATTCTGTGTTGGAAGCAAGCTGAAATATTCTAAGTGTTGAAAGTAGGCTGAAATATTCTAAATGTTAGAATGTTGTAATTTCGGTTAAGTGTTAGAATGTATTTTAATTCGAAATATATTCTATCTCTTAGAATAATTAGTGCTGGAACTTAGTTTGAATTCTGTGATGACAAGTGTCGGACACATGTCAGATGTAACCGTTGTAACTGCCTTGTGCAGAAAATTTATAATAGGTGGAAATTCATCTAAGGCAGATGAAAAAATTTCTGGCCTTAGACAAATTCATGAAGCCTTTTTCCTATATTGATTTTGATATTAATAAAGGTTGGGAAGAGTTCCCGAATGTTGGCTGTGTTGTTACTTTGATTCGCTGCCTAAAAACTAAGTTAAGTATTTCTATACTTGGTTAAATTCGTGAGAGTGTAAGGCTAAAGTTTACAAGAGTTGTAGACTTCCTAGGAGTGGTGTTAATGAAAAAAATCGACCCATCCGCTACAACATTAGCTTTGCCGGGGTGGTAAAGTACACTCATGTCATAATACTTCAAAAGTTCTAACCACCTTCTCTGTCGGAGATTCAAATCTTTTTTACCAAACACATATTGAAGACTTTTGTGATAGGTGAAAACATCCACATGGACCCCATACAAGTAATGTCTCCATATTTTCAAAGCAAATACTACCGCCGCTAATTCAAGATCATGGGTTGGATAATTATTCTCATGTACTTTGTGTTACCTAGAAGCATAGGCAATCACTTAACCATTTTGCATGAGGACACATCCCAACCCAACTCTAGAGGCATCACAATATACAACAAAACCATCCGTACCCTTCGGTAAAGTCAACATCGGAGCGGTAGTAAGTCTATCTTTCAACTCTTGGAAGCTTTTCTCACAAGCCTCCAACCACTCAAACTTAGCCTTTTTTTAGTCAAAGCCGTCAACGGAGAAGCAATGGAGGAAAACCCCCCAACAAACCTCCTATAGTAACCGGCCAAACCAGAAAAGCCTCTAATATCGAAGAAGTTAGAGGTCTAGGCCAACTCTTGACCGCATCCGTCTTCTTAGGATCTACCTCAATACCCTCACTTAAAACAATATGACCAAGGAAAGCTACGGACCTTAGCCAAAATTCACACTTGCTAAACTTAGAAAAAAGTTGTTGGTCCTTAAGAATTTGCTACACAATTCTCAAATGGTCCATATGTTCATTCTCACTCCTCGAATAGATCAAAATATCATTGATAAACACAATCACAAACATGTCTAGTTATTGTCTAAATATTCTATTCATCAAATTCATATATACCGCCGGGGTATTTGTCAACCCAAATGACATAAACACCAATTCATAATGACCATACCGAGTTCTAAAGGCCGTCTTAGGAATATCACCCCTCTCACCCTTAGTTGGTGATAGCCCGAACGAAGATCAATTTTGGAGAAATAGCTAGCCCCTTGAAGTTGATCAAACAAGTCATCAATTCTCGGAAGAGGATATTTATTCTTAATGGTCACTTTGTTCAATTTATGATAATCAATGCACATTCTAAGAGACCCATCTTTCTTTCTAACAAACAAAACTGGAGTACCCCATGGAGAGATACTCGGTCAGATAAAGCCCTTATCTAGCAAATCCTTCAATTGCTCTTTCAACTCTTTCAACTCGACCGGAGCCATTCTATAAGGAAGAATGGAGATAGGTTGCGTGTCCGGTAAAGTATTAATGCCAAAATCTATTTCTCGCTTGGGAGGAATACCGGGTAAGTCATCAGGGAAAACTTCTGGAAACTCATTTATTACCGGAACCGACTCTAGAGAAGGGGTTTCAGATTCAACATCCATCACCCTAATAAGATGTTAAATACACCCCTTGGAGATCATTTTCTTAGCTTTAAGACATGAAATAAATTGACCTCTCGGGATAGAATTACCCCCCTTCCACTCTAAAATAGGCTCATTTGGAATTGGAATTTAACCACCCGAGTCCTACAATCTATAGAGGCATAACATGCACGCAACCAATCCATACCCAAAATCATATCAAAGTCTAACATGTCCAACTCTACCAAGTCCACCAAAGTAACTCTATGGGAAAAAGAAATGGGACAACTTCTATAGATTCTTTTTGCCACTACCGAGTCACCAACCAGTGTAGAAACCGAAAAAGGTTCTACTAACACTTCGGGGAGTATTTCAAACTTCATAGACACAAAAGGTGTCACGAAGGACAAAGTAGCACCGGAATCTAACAAGGCATATACATCAATAGAAAAGACTTTTAACATACTGGTCACATCATCTGGGGAGCTCTCTTGGTCACCTCGGGATTGAAGAGCATAAAAGTGGTTTTGCTTTTGGGCATTGGAGTTTGAATCGCTTAGAGGAGTTTGCTTATCTTCTCTCCCCTTGGCCGCAAGTGTTGGCAATTTTTCAATTGATGACCACTCTTACCGCAACCATACCAATCACCCGTGTCGGCTAGACACTTACCATCATGTCTCTTTCCACATTTTGCACAAGTAGGATTTGCCATAGTAGTTCCCTTATCATAACTTTCTTGAGGTTTAGGGTTAGACACCCTATCCTTGTTGACCTTCGGAACACTAGAGGAGTTTTGGTTGGAAAATCTTTGTTTGAACCTTTGTCGATTTTGTCCATCGGACTTAGCATTGGAGAAATTCCCATCACCGGTTCTAGCTCTTTTCACCTCCCTATTGTTACCTTGGAGTTTCTCATCCTCCATTTATTGGGCATACACCATAAGACGTGAGATATCCATATCATGAAGGAGCATTGCCGTACGACATTCTTTTCTTACCACTTTGGACACACCCGTCAAATAACTACTCATCATATCCCTTGAATCCGCCACCATAGCCGGGGCATAGTTGGAGAATTGAGTAAACTTTAGAGAATATTCTTGAACAATCATACCTCCTTGATGAAGGTTAATGAATTCTTCCACCTTAGCTTCCCTCATCTCTCGGGGAAAGAACCTATCAAGGAACACCGATTTGAACACTTCCCATTCTATTCGACCCGCTCCTACCGACCTATTGTTCATCCATTGAGTATACCATACTTGGGCTACCCTCTTCAATTGGTAAGCTGCTAACTCCGATTTCTATACCGAATTCACCCCATGGCATCAATTATTTTATAAACCTCTTCCATAAATTCTTGAGGGTCCTCTCCCACTTTGGAACCAAGAAACACGGGAGGGTTCATCCTTGAAAAATCCTTCAATCTAGAAGCCGCAAAATTCATATTACGGTTGACCCGAGCTACCACTTCTCTATTGGCTTGAGCCGTCACAACTTGAGCCAATATTTGGATAGTGGACCGAAATTCCGCATGGGTCACATTTTCAACCACGGGATCCACCGGAGCTTGGTTAACTTGAGGAGCTTTATTACCTTGAAGAGCTTCCTCATTCACATTGACATCGTCCATTCTTCTAGCACTAGCCCTTCGTGTATTCATTTCCTGAAGACACAAGAGAAGGGTTAAAAGAGGGATTTTATAGAGCTAGACTCTATGGAACGACTTAAGAGTAATGAAAGAAGTCACATTTCCTAAACATCTTATAGCCTTTTATTCATGAGTGTGGCGCGCTTAACACTTATGAACAACACTCTACTAGACGTGGCTTATGAGACATCATCCTAGAATCATTCTAAACCTTTTACTCTAATTACCAAGTTTGTCCCGACCCAAGGGTACGTCCTAGACGTAACATGGCGTACTTGACCCCAAAGGGGTCTCATACAAGCCCTTAGTATTTCATAGCATAACGTATTAGAACAATAAGAGTAAAAATGCATTTAAGTCCAAGTGAAAACTTTATAAAAGCAGAAGTCTAAGGTAGTCTCAATAAGCTATCTATTATAATTCAAGAGTCAAAAATAGGGTCACAACCCCAACAACATAATCCAGAAAGACAAAGTACTAAAGAAAATCAAATAAAGTGTCCCGTCCTCGAATCATGAGGGCTTACCACAAGCAAGGAGAATAGTCGAATCCAAGCTTGAACCAAATGATCACCTCCTTAAGAATCGGACCCTACACTTTGTGAAAACTGTAGAAGAAATAAGGGTTAGTACAAAAATGCACTAAGTATGATAGTAATGCACAAAATCCTTGAAAACATGCTAAAAAGGACATTTTAGTTGAATGCATGCAATTTCTAAGTTAAAACATCATTTAAAGGATAATGGAAGATCATAAATAGCAAGCATGTTCATTAACATAAATTCTCATAGCATAAGAGAACCATACCATTTGTACTCTCAAGGCCTACTTGTGCAATGCATGAATATGATCCCATAATCCCACCCAAGATAAGTAGATCTTATTGAGTAACTATCATTCAAATTTCATGTTCTTGTTCATATCCTTTTCATGGTGGGAATAAGCCTTAACCGACATAAACCATGTGAGCTTAACATAGAATCCAGTGTCATGCCCCACACCGAAAAGAAGTGTCCTACTTGCCTAAGGTAGAACTAGCATGTATTAGCTTATAGGTGGATCCACTAGCTAAATAACCTATGGGGGCACATAGTTATGAGATAAAAATATTGTTACTGGAAACCCCAGCCTTACTTAACGGGGGAGCCTTCATCTCATGAGATTACTTTTAGAAACCCGGCGTTACTTAACGGGAGAGCCTCTATCTCATAGTCAATATCCACTCATTGCTAAGCATTACTTCCCACAATTACATAGTTAGTCTTGAATTAAGTTCACGTGCATGAAAGAGTGCCTTGACACTCTATCCAACACAATTCATAAAATAGCTCATAGATTTAATAGGTGAGAATGACCTTTCAACCTTAGAATCATCATATTATGAGAAAATATTTCACATCGTTTTCATTATGTGTTTATGAGAATGACCTTCCAATCAACACACCAATTAGATTTTAATCATGTTCATAAAGCATATACAATAAGTCCACAATCATGTATAATTCTCATGGTTTACCCCTCTTGGGTCAAGGATCACATTCCATCCAACACATCTAGATTTACTACATTATATATGTATAATAACATGATTCAATTAACTAAATTACTACAAGCACAATCTCATAGTATTCTTCCTTCATCAATTCACCCACACCACAAAGGTATAAATTGGGGAATATGGGTTTTCATGGGTTCTTGGGGAAATTCCTCATAAATCAACAATAAATCATCAATTCAATCGTAATCCATCATAAATCAACCATTAAAAATGCTTTTGGAAAGAAGCCATAAGATTGAAGTCAAACCCTAACTTTTGGGGAAATCACTAGTTTAGAAATTGAGTTTGGAAGGGCTCCATGGATGAAAAATATCCATGGATTAAGGACTACCATACCTTGATGAAGAGACCCTACAAATTTGAGTGGAAGAGGTAGATCCTTCAAACCTAGCTTTCACTTTCATCTTCTTCTTCCTTGAAATTTTCTAGAGAGAGAAATTTTGTAGAAGACGAACTTTGGGGGGGAAATTATGGGTGTTTTTGAAAATATTAAATAATTGGGTGTAGTTTGACTTAAAATGACTTATATAGTTGTATAAAAATAATACAAAATGACTTCACTTTGATAGGGCTTAAAGAGGAAATACCCAAAATAACCCTCACTTAAAGTGAGTTGCCCAGGTGCGACGAGGGTCCCCACGAGCCGTGGTCATGACCACGAGCTGTGGTCCCTCTCGTGGTCTTGAGGAAGTGGCTAGGTTTCCATGCCTTTTAGCCTACATGCCCAAGGCAACTTTACGAGGGGCTCCACGAGCCGTGGTCCCTCTCGTGGACTTTGAGGCAGTGGCTAAGCCACTTCTCTCACCTCTCACACCATAAGCTCGCTCCCACAAGCCGTGAAGTGGATCGTGAAGAGGGAATGCTGCTTTTTGATAGATTTGGCAAGTCTACTGCCTAGCCCTCCACGATCCCTCCCACGAGTCGTGGTGGTGGGCGTGGTAGGTGGGGAAGTACCTACACCAAAGGTGGCTGCCTTTAACCGCTCTTTTGGACCTTGCCATCCTTCCTTGATCCCAACCCTTTTCCCTTGATGTTAACCCTCACATTTAAGCTGTAGTTTAGTCTACAAATTTTCCAGAATGTTACATTGAAATTCTTGATCGTCTTGAAGGTTGAGAAACAAAGAAGTCGCTTCAGTGAAGATTTTGTGGAGGATTCGGTCTGTGGAGGGAGATACTTGGGAAGCAGAAGCAGCTATGAAGGCCAAGTATCCTCATTTCTTTCCTTCCAATTCCATTCCAGCTTGCGGTAATAGTTCCTCCCATTATTTTAGTTACTCATGTGTAGATTCAGTCTTAGTATCATGTTCCTTCCGTTACACTTACATTTTTAGTGTATTTGCATGTTCTTCAAACTTAGTTCAGTCAGATTTCAGTTTCTAGTACTTAGTGGTATGGTTTGCAGCTCTTTCCCTCTATGTTCAGCTAGTTTAGTCTTCATTCGAGGATGAATGTTCCCAATGGGGAGATAATGTAACACACCATGTTCTAGATAGACCAGAAATACAGGTTTCAAAAGTTGCAGGTATCACCAACGGACGTAGGTTAACCCACAGACCATAGGTGGGGTCCGTGGTTGGCCACCTACAACCCCCTTATCAGATGCCAGATAATTTATCTAAGTCCAGAACCACGCCAAGACCTATGGATCGCAGGTGGGACCACAATCCGTGGTCCAAGTCTGTGGTTCGGACCCCCAGCTTCCAACTTTCTGATGCAAATCGACAGACTGATAGCACTGGTAGTCCACAAACCATCGGTCAGTCCCATCGATGGCCCCGTCAGTTTTTAAGTTAGGGGTAATTTATTCTTTTCCCCTATGCATTGGACACCTAAATTACATCGTTTAGCCCCTAAACTACATTGTTTTGGTCTATTTTAGCCTAGTAACTTAATTAGAACTTACCCTAGTCAAGTCATTCTCCAAAATTCAGCCAATTTTAACAAAAAGTAGAAGAAAGAGTGGACCAACCTTCTCTAAGAACGCAACAAGGTTTCCTCCAGTTCCATCCCCAAAATCGAAAGATTTCACTGTGAAATTCATCACTAGATATGTGGGATTTCACTAGTGGGTTCCTTTCACCCATCGGGTCATTAGAATTCAGTCAGATTCTTGATTCCCTTCATTATGTTTCGACTTGGGTTTCTAGAACTCTAGATTATTATTGTGATTTAGCTGATAGACTAATCCAAATCAGAATATTACGTTTTCGTAACTATGTTGCTTAATTCTTGCATGAAATTCAGAACCCTAGTTGTGTAGATTCATTTAGTTCATGAATTACACTTCCTAGGTCATTTTATACAGATATACATGCATCATCAAATTACAGATGTTTCATTATTAGTACTTAAAGTTGCATTTTTAGTTAGCATGTCAAAATCTTGAGCTATCCAGTTTTTTGCAGTTATGTTGTATTTTATACATTCTAGTTGGGAGTAGGCTTAATATGGAGTGGACTAGGGTCAGTCTCTCTCATAGTCCTAGAACTACCTGCCCTTGTAGGTTAAGTCCCCTATGTGGGCATCATATTTAGTGATCACGCCAATCATGCCTTTATACCCCTAACAAGGTATATTGGGTCCTCTCGATGGAGTGATACATCGGACTCCACGTTTAGCTCGCATGGTTTTAGGTCGGTTATTAGTAGCTCCCACAGTAAGATTCTAGTGCATTGACCAAGTTACCAATTATATCTCAGTATTCAGTTTAAACATGTTATATACTTGGTCGTTGCATTCAGTTTAGTTCATGTTTAGTATGTTCAATATATTCATAATGTTCATCTTATATCATTGCTCAGTATGCTTATTTCAGTTATGTATTGTTGTTAAGTTTTTTCCTATCTATCATGCTCAGTACATTTCAAGTACTAAAGCATACTCTGCGCTACATCTTCTCATGATGTAGGTTAGGTCCTCAACATTCAGATTAGACATAGATCGATTCCTGATCTCCAGTTCAGCAATATCAGTGGTGAGTCCTCATTCTTCGAGTATGATAGACATGTTTTCTTTCATTTTCAATATTTTTAGTTTCAGTTTTGCTAGAGTTTTATGGGGCATGTCCCAGCATCTCTAGTTAGTTAAAGGTTTTTATTCAGACATAGTTAGATTTAGTTTTTCTTGGAGTTTGACATTTCAGTTGTTATTAAACTCATAGTTTATATATATTTAGACAGTATTGGGTATGCCCCATCATTTTAGTTTAAGTATGATTTCTAGCTTCCGCACTGTATTTCTATGTTCAGTAAAATTATTAAGTATGTTTATGATATGCCTGTACATGGTTAGATTAGGGTCACTCATGATCCTAGGTCCCGTGTTACGTCAAGGGGTAGCCTCAGGATGTGATAGGGGGTACCCCTGGGTCGTGGCAAACTTGGTAATTAGAGCACAAGATTTAGAATGATCTTAGGATTATGTATCATAAGCCACGTCTAGTAGAGTCTTGTTCATGAGTGTGAAGCGTTCCACACTTATGAATGAAAGGCTACAAGATGTTTAGGAAATTCCAGTTCTTCACTACTTTTAAGTCGTGCCTTAGATTTTAACTCTAAAATATTTCTCTCTCCTAATCCTTGACCTGTGACTTTAGGATATGAATACCAGAAGGAATGCTAGAAGGATGGAGGGTGATAATGTGGAACAAAGAGCTCATCTTCAATCTCCGATAGACCCTTTGGCTGAAAATATGACAAATGCGGAGGTTAGGTCAGCTTTCCAAATGTTGGCTCAAGCTTTGGTGAATCAAGCCAATAGAGAAGTTGTAGTTCCGGTGAATCCTCAAAAGGTTCATCGACGAGATTTATAAGGTACTTGCTATTATGGGGGTGACTCCGGAGGAGAAGGTGGAGTTAGCCGCGTACCAATTGTATATGGTGAAAAAGTATTGTATGATCAATGTAAAGACACAAGGCCGGTTGGAGTGTGTTCCGTAGAGTGGGAGATGTTTAAGTCAACATTTTTTGATATGTTCTTTCCCCTTGAGTTAAGGGAAGCAAAGGTGCAAGAGTTCATTGAGGGAATATTGATGTGAGGGAATATGCTCTAAAGTTCACCCAACAATCCAAATACGCTCCAACTATAGTGGTGGATTCGAGGGCTAGGATGAGTAAGTTCGTGACGGGCGTGTACGACTTGGTGGAAAAAGAATGTCATATGGAAATGCTTAACCATGATACGAATATATAACATCTTATGGTGTACGCCCAACAAATTGAGGAATCAAAACTTAGGGAGAAGAATAAGGAGGAGAAAAGAGCTAGGACCGGTGATGGAAACTTTTCTAATACAAAGTCCGAGGGACAAGGTCGGTTTAGATTTCGACAAAGGTTTTACGTTCAAGATTCATATAATACTCCTCCTAAGTCTAATAAGGAAAGGGTTTCTAACCCTAAACCTCAAGGAGGAAATGGAGGTGGTTCTTCTTTTTCTAGATCCATTTGTGTGAAGTGTGGGAAGAAACATGATGGGAAGTGCCTAGCCTGCACATATGGTTTCTATGTTTGTGGCAAGAGTGGCCACGAGCTGAGAGATTTCCCGATGCTTAAGGTTAAGGGGAGAGAGGACAAGCAAGCTCCTCTAAGTGGTTCAAACTCCAATGCCCCAAAGCAAAACCACTTTTATGCTCTTCAATTCCGAGGTGACCAAGAGAACTCCCCTGATGTAGTCACCGGTATGTTACAAGTTTTTCATCATGATGTATATGCTTTGTTAGATCCTAGTGCTACTTTATCTTTTGTGACACCTTATGTGGCAATGAGATTAGATGTTCCCCCGGAAGTACTCTTAGAACCTTTTTCTGTCTCTACTCCTATTGGTGACTCAGTGGTTGCTAAGAGGGTCTATAGAAGGTGTCCTATTTCCTTATCCCATAGAGTTACTTTGGTCGACTTGGTAGAGCTAGATATGCCAGACTTTGATGTGATTCTTGGTATAGACTAGTTGCATGCATGTTATGCCTCAATTGATATAGAACTCGAGTGGTTAGTTTCCAATTTCTGAAAAAACCTATCCTAGAGTGGAAGAGGGAAAATTCTATGCCTAGGGGTCGGTTTGTCTATTGTCTTAAAGCTAAGAAGATGATCTTTAAAGGTTGTATTTACCATCTTGTTAGGGTGAGGTATGTAGATTCTGAAACCCCTACTCTAGAGTTGGTTTCGGTAGTTAATGAATTCTCAGAAGTTTTCCCCGATGATTTACCCGATAGTCCACCCAAGCGGGAAATAGATTTTGGTATTGACCTGCTCCTGGATATGCAACCTATTCACCCCTCCTTATAGAATGGCTCCGTCGGAGTTAAAAGAGTTGAAAGAAAAACTAAAGGATTTGTTGGATAAGGGTTTCATCCGACCTAGTATCTCTCCATGGGGTGCTCCCGTGTTGTTTGTTAAAAATAAAGATGGGTCTCTTCGGATGTGCATTGATTATCGTCAATTGAATAAAGTGACCATCAAGAATAAGTATCCTCTTCCAAGGATAGATGACTTGGTTGACCAACATCAAGGGTCTAGTTATTTATCTAAGATTGATCTTCATTCGGGTTATCACCAATTGAGGGTGAGAGGGGGTGATATTCCAAATATGACCTTTAGAACCCGGTATGGTCATTATGAGTTCGTAGTAATGTCGTTTGAGTTGACTAATTCACCGGTGGTATTTATGGATTTGATGAATAGGGTGTTTAGACAATACCTTGATATGTTCATAATCATGTTTATTGATGATATTCTGATCTACTCAAGGAGTGAGAATGAGCATGTTGACCATTTGAGAATTGTGTTGCAAGTTCTTAAGGACCAACAACTTTTTGCAAAGTTTAGCAAGTGTGTATTTTTGTTAAGGTCCATAGCTTTCCTTGGTCATACTGTGTCAAGAAAGGGAATTGAGGTAGATCCTAAGAAGACGGATGCGGTCAAGGGTTGGCTTAGACCTCTATCTCCTTCCAAAATTAAAAGCTTTTTGGTTTTGGCCGGTTATTATAGAAGGTTTATTGAGGTATTTTCTTCCATTGCTTCTCCTTTGGCAGCTTTGACTAAAAAAAAGGCAAAGTTTGTGTGGTCGGAAGCTTGGGAGAAAAGTTTCCAAGAGTTGAAAGATAGATTTACTTCCACTCTGGTGCTGACCTGACCAGAAGGTACGGATGGTTTTGTGGTATATTGTTATGCCTCTAGAGTTGGGTTGGGATGTGTGCTTATGCAAAATGTAAGGTTATTGCCTATTCTTCAAGGCAACTTAAAGTCCATGAGAAGAATTATCCTACCCATGATCTTGTGTTAGCGGCAGTTGTTTTTGCCTTAAAGATTTGGAGGCATTATTTGTGTGGGGACAATGTTGATGTTTTCACCGATCAAAAAAGTCTACAATATGTGTTTAGTCAAAAGGACTTGAATTTTCCCCAAAGAAGGTGGCCAGAACTATTAAGGACTATGACATGAGTGTCCTTTATCACCTCGGTAAAGCTAATGGGGTAGCGGATACTCTTAATAGATTGCCAATGGGTAGTGTGGCTCATATAGATGAAGAAAAGAAAGAGTTGGTTAGGGATGTTCATAGGTTGGCCCGACTAGGTGTTCAACTAGTGGATTCCACCAAGGGTGGTGTCATGGTCCATAATGGTTTCGAATCATCATTTTTGATGGATGTGAAGGCTAAGCAAGGTCTTGATCATATATTAGATGAATTGAATGAGACGGTACTTAGAAAGTCTGTTGAGGCTTTCTCCCAAGGAGGAGATGGGGTGCTTAGGTATCAAGGGCGTTTATGTGTTCCGGATGTTGATGACTTGAGGGAACGGATCCTAGAGGAATCCTATAGTTCTCGGTATTCTATTTGTTTTACTTAAAAAAGGTAAATAAAAGAAAAAATGACTGAGTTTTCGAAAAATCGATTAAACTTATGATTTAAGAGAAATCGAATTTCCAAAAGAATAGAGTCGCCACTTAATTTTTAGTAAAAATCAAGAAAAAATTAAAGGTATTTTCAAAAGACTCAAACAGATAAAATCGATTGAAAATAAGGGTTCGAAGTTCAATGTACATTCTGAGAAGGTGTTAGGCCCTCAGAATGCCCGCTAACTTGCGGTTGACCGGCGATTTGACTAAAATGACATTGACCAATTTTGAAAAATAATAACTAAGAAAACTCATTTTCACTTATTATTATTTTTGTTACTTTACTTTCTTTTTTTTAAAAATATAAATAAATTATTATTATTATTGTCATTTAAATTATTTTAAGGGGAAATGAACTAAAGGAGAATTTTTCTAAAGAGTAATAATTTAAGTGACCATATACTAATAGAAATAGAGCTAGGTATAAAAATATAAATATTTTAATCTGAATATGATAAAAAATGAAATGGTTATCTACGGGAATTTAATCAAATTAAACCATAAAATAAACAAAGTTAGTCAAATAATACGATATAAATAATAAGAGAGGGAAAGGAAATAATTAGACATCCAATTAAATCGGCCCTTTTGCCCACCTGTCCTAAGTCTAAAGAATATAGTCCCAGTATGATTTGGGCCTATTCCATCAAAATTCTGCTGCTGGGCCTGTTGAAAATTGCCTTAGGCTTTTGGGCCCTTTTCTCCAAAGAAAGTGGTATACATTGGATGTATACAACTTGTATATGGCTTGTATCCAACATTCTAATCCTGTATTTCTCCTTCAAACCTCATGTGTTTGCACTCATCAGTTGTATTTCCATGTTTTGCCCATGTACACTGTATTTTCGGGTGTATACCAATGTATACAATAGGTATATCAGTGTATACCAGCCATTTTCAGCCTGATTTTAACTTTTCGAGATGGTATTTTGCTTCCAATTTCCCGGCAATGACTAGGGCCGACTCAGGACACACTCAACGATATGCAAGGGATGAGTCCAAGCGGACTCGGATGGAATTTCACATGCAAATGAAGATAAAAGATTAGCATTCACACTTCGACTAATTCGCAAGAATAACTCTTTAGTAAAAAATACAAGAAGACATGACTAAGCAATTTTTAGTATGCACAAAAGGAAAATGGAACATACATCCACATTAGAAAACTGCAAATAAACAATACTCATATGCAGAATATGAAAACAGAGATATTGTTAACTATGAGTTGAATTAAAAAAAAAAATTAAAAATAATAATAATAATAATAAAGTAAAAATAAAGTTGCTGCCTCCCTTAGCTATGAATAGTGAACAAACATATTCCAAACATTGATTAAGCATTTCGACTTGATAAAAAACGGATAGCATGTCACAAATTCACTAGCATTTTTTAGGAAAAACTTATAACTCGGACCACTTAATGATTTAAATCAGCATGGTAATGAACACAACAACCAATCTTAAATCACAACAACTCATATGTGAGCAAATAACATCATACCAATATCACATATTTGGACACTAATTTAGAGGCAAATCTTATCAAAATGGGAGCTTACACGTTAGAGTAGAGTCATACTTTTAGAAGAGGAATGAACTATTAAACATGGAAGGAAACAAATTAACTAGCTAAAAATAATGTCAAAGTAATCACCACAACAAGATTAAAAAGAGAATGAGCAGTTATGTTCCAAAACTCAAACTAACACTCTTTATTTCCAGCATACTAAACCACGAACAAAAGAGGACCGAAATCTGAAAAAAAATAAACAGAACCCTCACATTTTTTATTTATTTATTATTTTTTTTAAAAAAAAGAATCGACAGCAAAGAGCAAGCATTTTTCAACTAAAACTTAGACAAGATTGAGACATATAAGGCATGAGAATTACAGCATGAGGATCACACGTTCCGAAACAAGGCAAAAACCAAGCTTAAACAATTATAAATTCGGATTTAAACATCTAATCGAGGCAAGGCGTGAATGACATAATGATCAGCCAAGAATTCTAGCAACAGAGGCAGTAAATCATGACCATTTATATTCGATGCAAGTGAAAATAAGGCCAAGAAAGACTAAACAGAGACATGCTCATCATATGATACTCGGAATCAAAATGAAAAGTAAACAAAGGAGTAGACATTACCTTTTTTTGGGCAGCGATTTGAGATAAAAACGAGCAAGGAACGATTCCACCACTACAAAAGGCTCAAGATCTGTGCAGAATCTTGAACAACCCCTTCTAAGTTTTCCCAATATTCCTTCTAAATTTTTTCCAATGTTTTCTCTAACTATTTCTCTAACGTAAAATCCCCCCCCCCCACCTCTAACAAAGAAGAAGAGGGAACTATTTATAAACGAATTCTAGGGTTGTTTTGGGGTAGAATTTCGGGTGAAATTTAGATAAGAATTTGAAATTTGAAATTTGAATTCTCTTTGGAGAATAAGGCTGCCAGCTCAAATTTGTACCATTCTCAACGGAATGAGAATGACATCCGTCCGATTCTCAAGTGAAGGACGAAGAAGCTGTGAGATTGCTCCACTTGGATGAATCGAATATGATTCGCGTACGGAGAGGATAAGGGAGAGGAAAGAGACGCGGGACTGGATCGATTTGCTGGACTCGGGTTTCACGTTGCTGGACTGGAGCGTTATGGGTCACGATTTTCTGGAGAAGAACGATGTACAGGGGTCGATTTTGTAATGTTGTATGTATTGTAATGGGTTGTTGTTGTATTGTATTAGTGTAATGTATTTGTATGTTAGTGGGCTGGGAATTTATGGTGTGGAGTAATAGGAATGGGCTGGCAATATGAGTTGAGTGGGCTGCTAAAAATTGAAAAAAAAAACTTGGCCCAAAATTGGTCTTGAAGATAAGGTGAGAGGTGGTTGTAATTGCAATCACTAAGGATTAATATTATAACCAAATAAAGTTAAAAAGTTAGCCGATTTGAATTTAAATGGTGAATTCGGCTAAGCTTTAAACACGAGGAATTATAACTAATTAATTAACAAACTTCTCAAAATCAACGAAATAAAATAATTAAGCCAATACGCTAAAGAACTTAAAATTATAAGATTTAATTAATAATAAAAAATAAAATCTTTTTGGGACAATTTCTGAATATTATTAAAATATACTAATTATATATAAAAAATATATAGAACATATTTGTAACTTTAAAATTATAAACAGTACTAAAATCACTTTAAAAACCTTAAGCATGTTTTGATTTTTTTTTTTTCTTTTTTTACAAAATTAATTATTCCGAATAGTTGAAAATTAGAGAAGCTCGAAAGTTAATTATTATCGGGGAAGGTCAAAATTGGGTGTCAACAATATTCACCTAGAGCCACCAAGATGCACCGTGATCTACGGGAAGTCTATTGGTGGAATGGGATGAAGAAAGATATTGCAGAATTTGTGGCCAAGTGTCCTAATTGTTAACAAGTGAAAGTTGAGAACCAAAGGCAATGAGGTTTGTCCCAAGACATTGCTATTCCTACTTGGAAGTGGAAAGACTTGAATATGGACTTTATAGTTGGTTTGCCTCGCACCCGGTGACAACATGACTCTATATGGGTGATAATAGATCGGATGATGAAATCAGCTCACTTCCTTCCCGTCAAGGTTTCATATTCGGCAGAGGACTGCGCCAATATGTATTTGAGAGAGGTGGTGAAATTGCATGTTGTGCCTTTGTCTATCATTTCCGATCGTGGTACCTAATTCACTTCTCAATTTTGGAAGTCATTCCAAAAAGGTCTTGGTACCAAGGTTAAGCTTAGCACGACTTTTCATCCCCAAACCGATGGGCAAGCGGAGCGTACTATCCAAACTTTGTAAAACATGTTAAGGGCTTGTGTGATTGAGTTTAAGGGTAATTGGGATGACCATTTGCCATTGATTGAATTTGCCTATAACACGAGTATTGGAATGACTCCATTTGAGGCTCTTTATGGTAGGAGGTGTAGGTCTCCTATAGGTTGTTTTGAGGTGGGTGAAGTTGCATTGATAGGTCCTTAACTAGTTTATGAAGATATTGAGAAAGGTCGGCTCATTAGAGAGAGGTTGAAAACGGATCAAAGTCGCCAAAAGTCATATGCCGATGTTAGAAAAAGGGATTTTGAGTTTGATGTTCATGATTGAGTTTACTTGAAAATCTCACTTATGAAGGGAGGGATGAGGTTTGGCAAGAAAGGGAAACTTAGTATGTAGGCCCGTATCAAATTTTGAGACGTGTTAGTAAAGCTGCCTATGAGTTAGAGTTGCCAAATGAGTTGGCTTCAGTGCATCCGGTTTTTCATGTCTCTATGCTTAAGAAGTGTGTTGGATATCCGACATCCATAATATCCCTAGAAGGGTTGGGAGTTGATGAAAGTTTCGCTTATGAGGAAGTTTCACTTGAGATTTTAGACCAGCAGGTTAAGAAGCTAAGGAATAGTGAAGTTGCTTCCGTGAAGGTGATATGGAGGAATCATTTAGTTGAGGGGGATACTTGGGAGGCCGAGGCCGATATGAAGTCCCGATATACTCATCTCTTTGCTTCTACTCCTATTCTAGCTTTAGGTAAGGAGTTCCTCTTGGTTTGTCTTATGTGTTGGGAGTCATGTGTGTTTTATGTGTCCCATGGTCTCCTTAAGTTACGCATGTTCATGAAAGTTTATGTTTTGAAAGAAAGTGAATTATGATTGATTTTCCCTCATGTTGTTGTGAATTTAGTATGAGTTGCGTATACGTTTCATGAGATGATTGTTGAACATGCATTAGCTATGCTTTTTGAGAACAAATTGCATGACGGCTTCATGAGATTGTGTTGAGCATGGTTTTGAGCTTGGAGAAGGTAGTCTCTCCTAAGAACATGAGAAATATTTAAGCGGTTCATGCATAATGGGTTGTTAGATGTAGTTCCTACTTCCTTGAGATGCATTGAATGTGTTTTTTATGGAGTTGATGTTTCCTCCCGTGTTTTGCGCATTATTATAATGTTTCATGCATGATGGGCTGCTAGTCTTGAGTCTTGACATCCGTAAGGTGTCTAGAGTGTCATTCTAGGATGAATGATCCCAAGAGGGTGATATTGTAACACCCCGTATCCAAACATGGGAAATGAACCAGAAATTTAGAATCTACAGGGGCCATCCATGAGGACCACCAACGGTCTGTAGGTAGACCAACGAACCGTAGGTGTGGTCAGTGGATTGGATCCCCAAAATAGGACTTTCTGACCATGAACGATGGCCCACCAGGACGGGCCATGGGTCAAACCACGGTTTGTTAACTGGCATCCGTGCATGGGTGCCTTAAAACAGTCCAAGTCTGAACCAAGACTGGACCTATAGGTCGTAGGTGGGTCCATGGTATGTGGCAAGGGGATCGTGGTTTTGCCAAAATTCTTTGACCACCTACTATAGACGTGTAGGACAGACCATAGGTCTATCCATGGTCCGTCGACTGTGTCTGTCGGTCGGTAGGTCGGTGATTGTTGGCAGTTATTTTTAAGGGTAATTGGGTCTTTTCCCAATTAATTAGTTCCTATACTCTATCATTTTTTCTACATCTAGAACCCCTATATAAGCCTTTTTAACCCCAAATTAGACCCATTTAATTCATTTTTCCAAATCCTAAAAGAAAACCAACTCCTCCTAAATATTCTCTCTCTAACGCTTGAAGAAGAAGAAGGAGGTTTCACCTAGGGTTTCAATATCAAGGTTTAATTCATCCATTGGATCTTAGCTTTGGGCTTCGTTGTTGAGGTATGGTAGTTTTCATCCGTGGATAGCTTTCATCCATTGAGCCCTCTCAAAATTTCCAATTTCAAAAGTAAGAAATCCCCAATTGTTAGGGTTTGATTCCAAAGTCATGGGTTCCTTTCAAACTTAATTCTAATGGTTCAATTATGATATTATAAGCATGAATTGATGATTTCCTATGGTTTTTATGATGTATCCCCAAGAACCCATGACTTTCTCCATATTTCTCAATTGTGATCTCATAATGTGGGTCTTTATTGAGGAAAGGTGAATTTTATGAATTTATGCATGAAGTGATAGAATCACATAAATTACAATGAAGTCTATGTCTAATGATTGAATTCTATATGAGATGATGGAAAGTAAGTTATGAACCTTGAAAGGGTAATTTTTATGAGATTATGCATGTTTTCATGAAGTCTATGTATATGCTTTAAGGACACGTGAGAGTAAAGTGTCAATGATTATGATAATGTTGTTGTGTTGATTGAAAGGACATTCTAATTAACACATAATGACCATGATGTGAAAGGTTTTCTCATATAATGATGATTCTAAGGTTGAAAGGCTTTCTCACCTAATTGAATTTAAGATGTACATGTAGGCATGGATGGTGAAAGGTTTTCTCACGCATGATCTAATGATCTATCCTAATGAAATAACTAGGATTGATTGTCAAGGACATCCTTCCATGAGACATGAGTTATCTAAGACTTAATAAGTACTCCATGGGATTTATGCTTAGCACCGAATGGATATTCAAATGAGATGGAAGTCTTTTACGTTAGTTGAGTTTGGGCTTCCCATGTATGTCTCATGAGATGGAAACCTTTTACGTCAATTGAGTCTAGGTTTGTAGTAGCAATCTCCGTATCCCATAAACTATGTTCCTCCATAGGTTATTTAGCTAGTGGATCCACCTAAGCTAAGAGTTCATGGTTCTACCTTAGGCAAGTATAACAACCCTTTTCAGTGTGGGAGACACCGGGTGATCATGTTATAGCTCACATGGTCTCATGTCGGTTAAGGCTACTTCTCACAATAAGAACATGAATAATGAACTATGGTTACTGAATAAGCTTGTATATGATTTCAAAGGTTATAAAGATGATGTTGACTTATGTTGTCCATGATTATGACTTATAATATCTTATATGATGTTTAAACATGGCAAATTGCATGCTTTGAAATGAAATGTCCTTTTTTGCATATTTTCATGGAATTTATGCATGCCTATCATACTTAGTGCATTTTTGTACGAACACATACTTTTGCCTACATTGTTCCCCAATGTAGGGTCCGACATGCAGGGTTTCCATTCTAGTGGCTAGAGCTTGGACTTGATATCTTCCCGAGCTTGGTGAGTCCTCATGGTTCGAGGACGGAGTTATTGTTTAGTTTCCACTTCTTGTATTCCCCTTTTGGACATTATGTATGGGCTAAGCCCAATTTCATTCAGTGTTGTAATAGATGGCTATGATGAGACAAATGTCTAGACTTCCGCTTTCATTTATGAAAAACTTTTTAAGACTTGGAAATGTGTTTTAATTTTTATTTTTCTATAACTTTATGTTATGATATGCTAAGTGGCTTGTATGGAGTCCTTCGGGGTTCTATAAGCCTTGTCACGTCTAGGGGGTACCCCTGGGTTGTGACAAACAACATCTCCGATCGTAGTGGCTAGAGGGATCCTAGAAATAGCTGGCATCTCTGAACTCGGTACCTCAGGAAGGTCCACAGTGCCGAAGAACATAGATAAATTGGTGGATTTGAGCTCATCCACATCATTCCTCAATCCTACAACATTGGCCCTCAAGGCCGTAACATCATCGAACTGGCGAACTCCCCGCTCACATGCCTCAACTCGCACTGCGAGGGCGTCCAAGGCTAGGCCATGTGCATTAATGAACTCCCGGTGCTCTCGCAACTCAGCTCAGATAGGGGCAAGAGCAACAATAATGGCCCGCTCAATCAATCCTGGGACAACCTCCTCAACCCGAGAAGCACGTACATCAGCAAACTGGCTAGATATCCTATCTTATATAGCATCGCCACTGTCAACGGGAGGCAGGAAGTAGCAGAAATAGAAGTAGGAGTAGATGAGCTAAGTGTACCTGAAGGCTCGCCAGTATGAGTGGATGGAGCAGTGTCTGCCTCCAACATATCCACATCAATAGCTGGGGATGCGTCCACCGACTACTCTTCTCCGCTCATCCTCATCCCTACTGTACTCGGCCTCGATCCTCCAGATGTTAGTGGAGGAAGTGGGAATCACTTACAAATCCACCTTTGCCACAAAGGACACTCTAGCTCGCTGGCACAACTCTATGATCAACACTGGGAATGAAAGCGATGTCTAGCTCTTCTTAGCCCACATGGCCATCTCTTACTCAATGATCATCCCTAGATTTAATCGATCATGATCAATGATAGATACCAACAAAGCTTCTTTCGGGTGCCCGAAGATGGATTCTTTTGCGACGGCATAAGTGTGCTGCTAATAAACCCGAACTAGCACCTCGTAGCTACATCTAGGTCCTTCTTCTCAATATGGACCCCTAGATCAATCCACGGAGGTGTAATGTCAGAAATCAAAGGAGAGAGCCACCCGTTAAGGTCATCTAGGGTCTTCTTCTGAATCCGACCTGCTAAGAAGTGGATTATTTGGACTGTGCACCCCAAAGCCTCATTGATTCTGAACTTTACCTTTTTACCTCACACACCACCACATGATCAACATGTGTAAATGAGCTGGCTTTCTTCTTGCCTTTTGGGACCAGCTTCTCGTACTCCTTATTGAAATCCCGAATCCAAGAAAGTATGTAAGGACCTCAGGGCTGTGTGAATCTTTCAAATTTGTGGAACCAAATTGTCACTACTAAAAAACTGTCAAAAATTGATGGATGGAAAAGCGACGGACGGCGTCACACTTAAAAGTGACGGACGACGTTGCACTTAAAAGCGACGCAGATTGCGACACTGTCCATCGCTTTTGAATAAAAATAATTATTTTTAGATTTTTTTTACAAAAAGCAACGGACGACATCTTTTAGTCTGTCACTTTTTTCACAGATTTTTGCGCCAAATATACATATAATTTATAATTAATTATTTAATATAGGTAGAGATGATGTCCGTCGCTTTTTATTAAAAATAATTCTTTATAAATTTAAAAATAACCACATTGTCCATCGCTTTCTATTAATTATTTTTTGAAGAAGCGACGGACAACATCTTTATGTTCGTCGCTTTTTGGTCAAAATCTTAGTCAACCATTTAAAATAAAAACGACAGACATAGAGACGCTGACCGTCGCTTTCTTTAAAATATCTGGATACCCAGATGGGTTTTCCCCCATTATTCCTTCTCTTCCTTCTCTCTAAAATAACCAAAAGAAGCTGTTGCCGCCGTCGCCGCTGCTGACGCCGCCGCTGCTCCCTCTCCATTGTCTCTAATTTCTCCTTTAATTTAAGGTTAGGGTTCTTCAAATTAGTTTTTTAATTTTTGATATTTCTGGTATATTTCATTTCGTTAATTAGTTATTGAATTTGTGTTTTGGATTGAATGATTGATTGTGTTTGTTAGAGAATGAATTAGGATTTTTTGATTTTTGTATTAGTTTGAATTTGAAAATAATTTATTTTATTGTGAATTGGAATTTTTTTAAATTTTATGATTGTTAGTTAGTTAATTGTTTAATTTGAATTTAGAAGTTAGTAATTGATGAAGTTTGAATTCAATGAATATATAGGATGAATGTTTGAATGTGATGAATAAATGAGGGTTTTTCTTTGAATTAGAACTTGAATATGTAAAACTAATTTTGGATTAAAGTTTATATATGACTAATTTTATAGATTCGAGATATGAACTTAAATTTATTAGAATTAACTTGAACTTGAACTTGAACTTGGAACTTAAAATTTGAATATATATAACTAGTTCTTGGATTTGAAGTTTCTATACAACTAATTTTAGAACTAATTTGATATGAACTTGAACTTGAACTTAGAACTTGAATATAACCTATTCTTGGATTAGAAATTGATATATAACTAAGTTTAGAAATTCGATATGAATTATCTTGAATTTAGAACTTGAACTAATTGAACTTAATTATAATTTGAATATATAACTAATTATTGGATTCACACTTTATATATAACTATTAACTTTTATAATATGAACTTGAATTTAGAACTTGAACTTGAACTTGAATATAACTAATTCTTGATGACCTTACTTCATTAGAACTTTATAATTAAACTTAATTAATACTTTGGACAATTAATACTTTGGACTTAATTTATAGTAACTTGGACTTAATTATAATTAACATAATTAATACTTTGGACTTAATTTATAATAACTTGGACTTAATTTATAATACTTTGAAATCTTAAACTTAATTAAAATTATGAATTAATTAAGCTTGAACTTTGTAGATCTTGAAATGTAGTATTTATGAACTAATTAAATAGATATATAAGTAATAATAAATATAATTATGAAGTAATTATAAATATATAATAACAATTAGATATATGTAGTAAAATTATTATTAACTTTAATTTATATTATAATTGAATATCTATATTTTTGTAGATGGATCATTGTTTGTGGATATATAATATGCATTATGAAACTGGTGCTGCTTTGAAACTTGAATTTATCGACGGTGTTAGAGATTTTATTGAACATAAAATGACTCTTGACATTTTCAAGAATAATGGATTGGTTAGGTGTCCTTGTAGTGCATGTAGGTGCTTAATTTTTTTTTGAACCAGATACAATTATAGTTCATTTGTATCATAATGGATTTAAGCTTAGATATTTTATATGGATTGATCATGGAGAAAGATATGGATTGAATGGTATGTTTTATAATTCGATGCCTGTGGATGAATATAACATGCTTGCACCACATGGCCAAATTAAGGTTGAACATGATGATAAAGTTGAACATGATAGGGTTGATGAAATGATCAATGATGCTTTCGGGGTTCAAGGTGGGATGGAACCCGAACAATATTTTGATGAATCTCCTAATGAAGAAGCAAGGCGCTTCTATGATCAATTAGAAGAGTCTAGTCGTCCACTATGTGAAGGGAGTCCGCCTTCTTCCTTGTCAGTTGCGGTTAGATTAATGAATATTAAATCAGATTGGAATGTTCCTAATGCGGCTATGGACTCAATGGTTGATCTTTTGGGTGAACTAGTTAATCCGGAGTTTAACATACCTAAGAACTTCTATCAAGCAAAGCGTATGGTTTCCAAGTTAGGATTGACGTATGATAGAATTCATTGTTGTGTTAATGGCTGCATGTTATTTTACAAGACTAATAGTGAATTAGAAAATGTAAGTTTTGTGGACATGCTTGTTATAAGAGGACTCCGGCTGGAAAGATGGTCCCAGTTAAGGAGATGCATTATCTACCTCTTATTCTTAAGTTAAAGAGGTTGTATGCATCAATGAGGTCTGTCCCACATATGAGATGGCATTGTGAATATAGAAGGATGTCGGATGTCTTGTCTCATTCATCTGATGGTGAAGCATGGAAGCATTTGATAATATATATCCTGATTTTTCTAGTGAACCAAAAAATGTTAGATTGGGGTTGTGTGTAGATGGCTTCACACCATTCTCTAATGCTGCTTCGCCTTATTCATGCTGGCTGGTATTTCTTACTCCGTATAATCTTTCTCCTGAAATGTGCATGACCAGTCCCTACATCTTTCTAAGTTATGTTATTCTAGGTCCCCGTAATCCAATTATTTTGATTGATATCTATCTACAACCATTGATATATGAGCTCAAACAATTGTGGTTTGTAGGCGTTTTGACTTATGATATATCAACTAAGCAAAATTTCGTTATGCGTGCTACTTTAATGTGGACTATTAATGATTTTCCTACATACGGGATGTTGTCTGGTTGGATGACAGCTGGAAAGCTAGCATGTCCGTATTGCATGGAAAATAGTAAGGCATTCACTTTAAAGCATGGCAGAAAAAATACATGGTTTGATTGTCATTGCCAGTTCTTGCGAATGGACCATGAGTTTAGAAAAATGAAAAATGCATTTAGGAAAAATAAGATTAAAAGTGACCCCCACCTCCATTACTCACATGGCATCAAATTTGGGAGAGAGTTTCTGAATTACCTAAAGTTACAGAAGCTTCTCCTTCTAGACTTCTTGGATATGGTGTTGAACATAATTGGACCAAACAAAGCATATTTTGGGAGTTGCCATATTGGAAGGAAAATCTTCTACGACGTAATCTTGATGTGATGCACATTGAAAAAAATTATTTTGACAATTTGTTTAACCGAGTGTTGGATGTTAAGGGTAAGACAAAAGACAATCCATATTTGAGGATGCCGGAGGGCTATGCTTCGAATTTAGGGAAGCGGGCAGATATGAATGAAGGAAAATTGATAGGTATGAAAAGTCATGATTGTCATGTGTTCATGGAAACTTTAATTCCTATCGCTTTTAGCCATCTACCCGAAAGGATATAGAAACCAATCAAAGAGATAAGTCTTTTTTTTAATGATTTGTTTTCTGGAAAGTTGTTGGAGAGTAGTTTAGACAGGATGGAGGAAAATATTCTTGTTATTACTACTAAGTTGGAGAAGATATTTCCATGTGGTTTCTTTGATGTGATGGAGCATCTTCCAATTCACCTTGTACAAGAGGCCCGCCTCGGAGGTCCGATTCAAACAAGATGGATGTATTCATTTTAGGGGTATCCATTTGAAATATTCACTAAGTTATATATATTCACCAAGTCTTTTATTAACATATATATACATTTATAGAGGCAGAAAAATTGACAGTTCCAAGCAAACAATTAAGCAAAGGGGAAAGATCGAAGGATCAGTTGTTCAAGGTCATAGTGGGAGAGAAACTGGTGATATTTATTCTTATTACTTTGGTGATTATGTGTCATGTAGGAGAAACAGGCCCAACTGCAATGATGAAGGTGATATTGATCCTTGATTTCCACCGATATCAATTTTTAATCAAAATGGTCGAGGATCTAAAAAGCGTGGAAAGTAAGGTTTCACTAATATGGAAATGCAATCAGCTGTGACATATATTTTGCTTAATTGTCTAGAGATTCAACCATCTCTCAAGTAAGTGTTAAAAGTATGTTATCAAATTACATACTAATAAGTGTTCATTAACTAACGAAATACTTGAATGTAAAATGATCAGCTTGTTCGTAAACACATAGGGTAATGAAGCCATCTATACAGAATTTTCCAAATGACTAACAAACTATGTAAGCGTGCAAGCTTACGCTGAATAGGTAAGTATTTAATAATATATTCATGTTATACTAAATTATATTACTTGAAATAACAATCACGTAGGTTTACGATGAATACTCAAGTGTCCAACATTTGCAATTAGTGAAAATAGTAGCACTTGGACCTGAATCTCAAGTACTGACAATGAATAAGTATTGTGTCTATGGTTTTAAGTTTCAAACTGAAGAAGTTTCTAGGAACAAGAAAACAAATAATACTGGTGTCTACATAAAAGGTAATGTTGATGGTACTGGCCAAACTATTGAATATTTTATGGTGTCATTCATGAGATTATTAAAGTGAGGTATTCAGTTTGGCCTAAGAAGAAGATTGTATTGTTTCAGTGTGAGTGGTTTGACCCATCACATAAAGGCACAAAGGTGGACCATTAACATAATATATTGAAGTTAAGCACACCAGTAAATACATAAGTTATGATCCTTTTATTAAGGTAAAAAATGCTAAACAAGTGTATTACGCTCCAATGTGTAGAGACAAAGCTGATTGGTGGGTTGTTCTAAAAACTAAGCATGTGGGAATAATTTAAATTGACAATGTCTTAGATGTGGCGTATCAAAATGATGTTGAAATTGTTCATCAACAAGTTGATGTTGAATTGGAAACCACACTACAACATCCTCAACACATATTAGAAGAAGTATCCGATGATGAGATAATGAATGTTGAGGAAGAAATATTTGAGAATGAGGAAAATGAATCATTTGATGACGAAGAATGGGATGATAATGAATATGAAACAACTGAGGAGGAAGAATGGGAGAATGATGGAATTGAAACAAGCGAGGAAGAATAGTAGTAGAATGAAAGCTAGTATATATGTAAGTTAATTTATTTTGCTAATTTTATTTAATTTATGATTTTTACATATTATACATGTAAATTTGCATACTGATGTCATCAGGCGGTGACGGTGATAGACATCGCGAACATCTTGGAATTAGCCAGACTAATAAGGCTAAAAAGAAGATGTCTATGAGACCCATAGATCCTGAGGATATTTCAGGATCTATTTCTTCTGCGCTAGAGCGCATCAGTCATGATGCTCATTTATTTGCTGCTCCATTTGGTACGGCAGATCCTCAGGCATATTATCCTAATTATCATCGACCAGTCGGTGCTTCCTCTACTTTAGAGGCATTGCCTCCACGGTGCTACGAGGATCTACCTTTACAGTCTATTCGTCGACTATGACTCTTATCAACATGTAGAATATTGGATGGTACTCTATCTCCCACAGGCCCATCTCCTCAGTTATCTGCCATGAGGATTGGAGATTCTAGTAGCGAGCAGTCATTTGCTATGGACGGTACGCCTCAATTTACTCAGCATTTTGTGCATCCTGGAGTATCATCTTCATCTACAGCTGCACCTTGTGCTACACCAGATGATGAGATGCCTGCTCTAGCTCCTGGCCAGAAGGACAGACTTGGTAGAGTCATGATTGAGTCGGATGGATCATTGGAGGGAGAGCAAGTGTTGTTAAAGGTTTCACCCATTAAGGGTGTGATGAGGTTTTATAAGCGATGTAAGCTTTGTCCGAGGTATATTGGGTCATTTGAAGTTCTTAAGCATGTGGGAGAGGTGGCATGTGAATTGGCTTTGCGTCGAGGATTGTTACGAGTGCACCCACTGTTTCAGGTATCTATGATCAAGAAATACATGGTGCTGGGAACTATAGTATTTGTTGTGGTTCAAATCCTACTTGATGAGAATTTGTCTTATTATGAGGAGACTATAGCTATTCTAGATAGGGAGGTCTGCCAGTTGAGGTCAAAGGAGATTTCCTCTGTGAAGGTCTAGTGGAAGAATCGTCTGATTGAGGAGTCCACCTCAGTGACCAAGAATGATATGCATAGAAGATATCCACATCTTTTTACCAATTTAGGTACCCTTTCTTACCCTCGCCTTCTTTTGATCGTTTGAGGACGAATGATAGTTATATAGGTATCTGATGTAACGACCCATTAATTTTTTTTATTACTAGAGCTTTTTATCTCATAAAAGACTCTTCCAATAGATTCTAAATTGGTATTTTTGGACTATTTGTATCTACACTTATATAATTAATGGGGTAATTTTAATAATTAATTTAGTAGGTGGTTAAAGAAAATAATATTAAAATTAGTAGTGGGCCACTTTCATCACTTTTATAATTAGTCGTATATAATAATTAGGGTAGTAAATAATATGTATAAGAAAGGAAGATAAACTAGACACACGATTACGAAAAGAAATTGAAGCGTCTACACGCTCAGGTGAAAACTTGATCCGATTCCTAATTTTATTTTATAAACATGGATAGTTGGGTGGGTATTAATCCTTATTATTGTTATTATTTTATTATAATTGAAAATTAGCAAGAGAATTGGAAAAGTGATGAAATTGTCATGGTAGGCGTGAAAAAGTATTTTAAAGACCAACGAGGTTGAAATTTCATTGGTCATTAACGTAGGTTCTTGGGTTGTAAGATCAGAAAATTAAATGAAATGTGTTAGCTAAGTCTTGGTTTTGTTTTTGATGACACTTTCACCAAGAAATGGTCAAATCCACTTAAAAATATAATTAAGTAAATTTGGGACCAAATTAACATTTTCAAAACTTTCTAATCTTTTATAAAATATAAAAAATACTTACTTTTTCAACTTTTATAATTCTATCCAAACAATTTTAAAAAACGTAAAAAAATAATAATTTTCTCTTGTTCTTCTTCTCCCAACTTTCTCTCTTCTCTTCTTTTTCTTCCTTAGGAAATCTAAAAATCTGACTATCTTCCCATTATCTTCCTCCTCATCTCCGGCCGTGACGAGCTTTCGTCTTTCTGAACTGAAGATCGTGTTCGACTTAAAATGGATAAGTCATTTTTTGAAAGATTTTACAATTTTTGAATAATGAACAATAAACCGTTCTATAGATGTGAAAATTGAATAATGGTGTAATGGTACGTATTGTTTATTATTTTTGAAAGAAAAACAGCAAACCCAAAAAAGCCCTAATTTTGAGGAAATGTATATGTATTGTTAACATTCAGTGAAAATTCGTTTTTTATTGCTTTTGTTGTTCTTTTTGTGACCATTTTGTTCATATTATTTTAGAAATATAGTCTTGTTCAGTTGTCCAACATATATTTCATTTGTTGAAAGATGTGTCGTATGCTGCAACATTTTAGTGATATGTTGGTACATATTTCAACAAAGTTGTCATATATTGAAACATGTCACCTATGTGGTAGGGCAACAAAATGGTCATCTGTAGTAGCAGATTTCCCATATGTGGCAACAGAAGATTCATTTGTGCCAATAGAAGGTACATTTGCGGCAACAAAATGTCCATCTATGGCAACAAAATGTCCATCTGTGTCAACATAAGTATAAATTGCTACCCATTATTATTTTATAATTAATTATAAACTCTCAACCTTTTTTTATTTACCTTGTAGATCAAATGAAACAAGAAGCTTCATCTATGGCAACAACTCATTCTTTTGTTGGTGTTGCTTCCTCTTCTAACATCAAATGCTCTTTTTGTCTATGCGAAGAATGGGAGCAACAACATAATTATTTTATTAGTCGTGTTAAAAAACTCACTAATATTTTTAAGGAAATGACTTATAATATTGATGTCCATACATCCAAGAAGATTTCACAGCCTTTGAAGTGTAGGAGGTTGAAAAAATCTATTTCCCAATCACTATCTATAATTAGTAAAAGAAAAAAATCAATGACTACTGCTCCAGTAGTATCACACTCAATCCCAAAATGCAAGGAGAAAGAGAAGGAGAAGGAGAAGAAGAAAGAGAAGGCGAAAGAGAAAGCGAAAGACAAAGAGAAAAAGAAAGAGAAGAAAGTCACCAGTTGTGATGTGAAGCAACAAGAGAAGCAACAATATTCATTTGAAGGTTTTAACATTGACGGCGAGGGTCCAACCGAACTAATGTCATCCTTGTCGCAATGGATAAACGAGAGTCTTTACAAGCATCATGCAAAAAAGTAAGTCGTTCAACTATTATTATTATTTCTTCTTTATGTACACTAAATAATTATTTATAATGATTACACAATTACAAAAGAGACAAGGACGATCACTACTTAACCAGTTGCTAGAAACTTGGATTCAAACAACTTGATTTTGTAGTTGCATTTCCAAAAAAGAAGGACTGGTTCAACGTAATGTCTCAAACCAATAGGTGTTGGAAGGGATATGCTAATTATATATTTTATTGAATATATAATAATGAGATAGAAATTAGTCGTATTCTTTTACATTCGTACTAACACATCAAAACACATGGAATAATCAATACTTAAATATGTTATATATATATATCTATATCTATAAAACATCATGGTTAATTACAAAGAAATAAAACACCATATTATCAATATACACATTCAAATAGTGGGACAACAATTTCTTTTCTACACCTAAAAAAAGAATAAAATTGATGTAAAAAGGGCATTATCTTTAAACAACTATATTTGCAAAACAAAGTAGGTTTCGTTTCTACTTGAACTTGTTCTTCATGATTTTCCGTTGCTTCAAACTCGCCCTCTACTATATTCGAGGAAATATATTTATGACATCACATGACTTGTTAATTACAAGACAAATTCACGTTAGTTTACTAATAAGATAGCTCCTAGTAGAACCTTTTGTTAAGAAATACATAAATGCTAAGGATAACTAGATTGTAGTTATTACAATGACATGCACAGTATAATTCTAGAAATGGTGGTGTGAGAAGGTTGTGTGCATGCAAAACATACTCTTACCTTTAGGAGTAGAGATATTGTTTCTGAAAGACCCTTGTGTTAGAATGTATGTGTCCACAAGTGATCACTGGACCATGTCTCCCGATAGAATAATAGTGCGGAAAATAAATAGCTTAAAGTAAATCAGACACAACGATTTTATGTGGAACCCCCCTTGATTAAGGGCGGTGAAAACCACGACCTGTACTCACAGGATTTCAACCCAAACACCATTTCACTCAAACAGAGCAAAGTTTCATATTAAAAACTCTTTCAATCTAGGAATTAAAACTCTTTAATCCCTTACCCCTTACTGTGGCAACTCTATTCCAAAGGAAATCTAAGCAACAACTCTATTTCCCACTAAACCAACTAACTCTAGTTGATCTAGACTTCAAGAACCAAATCAAGGCTAACTCTAGCCACCAACTCCGATCTCCAAGAAAAGAGCATAAACAAGCAGCAACTCTACTGCACCACACATCAACTAACTCTAGTTAACACTCCTAGGCAACTCTACCCAAGAGAACATCAAAATAATGATGTCAAGAGGCTTGACTAAAATATAGATGATTCGAATAATTACTCTAGTTAATATGACTCAAACTAAAGACTTAGACAAGCAAATGATCTACTATCCTTCATAACTTAGGAGTAGATTTACGATATAAGCACATAAAACACAAAGCTCAAAACAAAACAAAAAGTTTCAACACTCCATCAAGTCCTTTGTTGAGTACGAATAGTGTTCTTCCTTGAAAATGGCTTCTTCTTTGTAAGCTTAAGAATTTTCAAAAATTCAAATCTTTGTTTGCCAAATCTTGAGTTTTTGTCTTGTGAGATGAAACAATATCAAATGGATATAAACATCTTGGGACGATATCATTGGCTGAGAGCATGCTTCTCTAAGAAGACGTGCACCAACCACATCAGAGTTGACATCTTTCTGACAGTTGTGTTTTTGTCCTTTTCACGTACGTAGTCTTTCTGGGACCAGATCCCTTCCAGTTTGTTCTTTGTGAGTTCTTGAAAAGATTTTCTAGCTCTCTCTCTTTTTGAAATGAATAATGTTGTTTTTTTATTGTTGTATATATCAATCAACAACAAGAGTTTTGACCACTGAAACAAACAACCTTGTCCTCCCTTCCTATTGGTGAAGTACGTTTCACTTTCCACCAACCAACCTGACAAGACAATTTTACATTTGTACACCATTTTGAACCTGAACGAGAACACTCTATAAATGGACCAGGTCTCTGCATTTGGGAGGATCATCAAAATACATAGAATACAACATTTCCCCCTTTTGATGATGACAAACAAATATTCCTCACATTGAGTTATTCATTCATTACCCCTATCATCAGTCCCAATACCAGAATACCCTTTGCTGGATTGGTCCCTTGTTAGATCCCTACGTTTGGTAAATCATCAAAACTTAATATCAGCTCCAAATTAACACTTCCCCCTTTTTGATGATAACAAACTTATTCACCCTGTTCCCCCTTTCGCCAGTTCCCTTATCAGCACGACTCTTCAGGTAACTGGATTGGTCCCCTTGTTTCATTATGTCCAAAGTTTGTTAAATCATATAAAATAGAAATTCACCCTTTTTGATGATGACAAACTTGTTTAGCTTCTTCTCCCTTCACTAGTTCCCCCTATCGGCTTGACCATGCCCTTTTCAAGTAGCTAACATTGATCTCATACCTTAACAATTTCCTCCTTTTGACATCATAAAAAAGGGTTACAACCGTAAACCAAGTTGATAGAAATGCAGTTCAAACAAATTCATGTCCACTTGGACAACACTGAGCATGAGTAAAAATGTATAAAGTAATGAGAAAAGTCAGTAGTAACAAGATATTTTTCATTCATAAATAAAAGATCAGCAAACAAAGTATTGCAATTATTATTACGAATGAGAACGAAGACAATACCCACTAAGTTTTGATAGAAAAAGAGGAAGACTGGCACAGAAGTTTAGAAGAGAGAGAAGCTTAGGAACAAAGGATTGAGAGAGTAAGATTAGGAAATAATTTGCCTCAACGTGGTTTATCAGAAGCCTCTATTGAAGTTCACATTCTTTGATGCCCAGGCTTTATGTTGAACCTTTAGGGCTGCCAGTTCTTCTCAACCTGGTCCCTCTGATTGTGTTGTTTCAGAAGCTGAGCCTTCATGCAAAATATTTCACTATTCCTGTTAGCAAGAGCAACTGTCATAGCTTCCAACACAAGTTTGAGTTTCTCATGACAGGAAGATTGGTAAACGCAAACTTACTCAAGGCCTCTAAGATGAAAAGATTAATAACCGAGGAACCATTTCATTTTATTTATTTATTTTCAAGGTCAGACACCCTCCCATTCAGAATACTTTGAGTTGTCAGATTATCAACCCTTTCCTTTTTGAACATCATCTTTTCCACCTTTTTTTTCTTGCTTAACCTGTTCCCTCTTCACACTTAAAAACATCCTCATAAAAAAAATTCTCCATTAAGAACAATGGGTTTAAACATTTGAAGTGTTTTTGAGAGGAGAAAAGAGAGTTTTGAAAGTTTCTAATTTTTGGAAGGGGATTTGAATTTTCTGGGGAGATGGAAAGAAATATGGAGTATAAAGGAAGTGAAAGGGTGTATTATGTAAAAGGAAGAGTCATTTTGGTATTCAAATGATGGGACAATAGTCAGATACCTAAATGATAGATATGTGGCAATTGCAACGGTTCTCATGCATAATTCAAAATGCAATGTTAAGAGTGCTAACCTTTGAGAACGGACCAGGTCCCTCTCTTTTGTTTGAATGTAATTGCCTAGATCTGTCCTGACCTCCCTTTTCCTTCAGCAGTTTTGCCATGTGTGTATACCTACAAAAGGTATAAGACTCAATTTGCTAAAACATATATTACAGAAAAACAAGGATATCGGCTCCCTTTGCATAGTCATGAGAGGGCTGATTGCTTCAGGCAGGATCCATGAAATCAGGTTTCAGCATCCCCAACTTCAGTTTGAGTATCTCGGCCAGTTCTTCTAAGAGCTTCAAGGTACTGTTCTATCCACAATATTTGAGCACATCAAGCTGCACCTTCTACATACTCTGCCTCCGTTGTTGAAAGAGCAACAAAATCTTGCCTTTTAGTTCCCCTGAATGAGAGATCAAACTATAAAATAAGCCATTCCTGAGGTACTCTTACTATCAACTTGATATCCAACATAATCAGCATCACCATTTTCCTCCAAATAAAAAAGTCTCATGATTGACATAATAGAACCATGTCCCTGTCTTCTTTAAATGTCTTAGGATTCTCTTAACAGCCTTAAAATGTGATTCCGTTTGACAAGCTTGGAATCTTGCATAAATCCTAACACTTGTATCATTTATATCCAGACCATATCCATCAGCATCCAACTTCGAGTTGGTCCCCATGGGAGTATCAAGTGTCTTGGAATCTATAATGTGAAACTTCTTCAATAGCTTCTCTGAACTAGAACCAAGTTCCTATCTGTTCTTGACAAACTGGTCCTGGCTTAGGGCTTTGGTGAAGATGTAATCCACTTGGTCTTCCATTTTGCAAAACTTCATAATTACATTACCACTTTTTAACATTGTCTTAACTTCAATTATGTTAAGCCTTTTGAGAAGCTTGTTGATGTACTTTTCTTGACAAACGAGGGTACCTTTAGGGGATTGCTTGATCTATAGCTCTCTTTTGGAAGATATTGTTTAAGAGGAACTTGCAAAACCTTCAAAATCTGCAATATCAGTTTAAACTGCATCACCTTTGTTCAACATTGTCTACTAGACCAGGCCCCTCATCAAATTTATCATCTGCATCAACTTCTTCAGAATTGGTAAAATCACATGAACACCTTCTGATCAGACACATGTTGGTCACATAAAAGCAAAGTCCAAGTGAACCTTGAAAAGTCATCCATAATTACAAGAATATGATTCCATTCTTCTTTGCACTAAATCGTCACTACACCATAGAGATCTATATGGAGCTGATCAAGAGTTCTGATAATGCTCACTTGCTTCTTCTGCTTGAATGATGAGCTGGTTTGCTTCCCTTTAAAAGAAACATCACAAACTTCATCATCTGGAAATTTTATCTTTGTCAGACTACAACCCAGGTCCCTTGACTCAAGTTTGTTCACCAGAGAAGCCCTCACATGGCTAAGTCTCCTAAGTCATTGATCAGTATTCTCACCTTGACCTCTAAGGTAAGTGAAAGTATTACTCCGAGCAGTGTTCAAATCAATAATATAGATGTTCTTGCATCTCTTTTCTGTCAAGATCATCACCCAAGAGAACAAGTTTGTGACAACACATTTATTTGATAAGAAATTAACTTCATTTCAATCATTACCAATCTATGAAACACTTGAAAGATTGTACTTCAACCATTGACATAGTACACATCCTCATCGGTTTGTTCCACAGACTTCCCAAACATGCCTACACCAAGAATATACCCTTTCTTTCCATTGCCAAATGAGACACATCCACCTTGAAGTGCCTTGAGAGAGAGAGAGAGAGAGAAAAGTTTGCTATTTTCCCAGTCACGTACTTTGAGCATCCGCTATTCATGAACCAACACTGAATACTGCTACTTCCTCTCACATGCATACCATATCACTTGTTAGCCTTGGTAACCCATTTTATTTGGAGTTCCCAGTAAGTAAATAAAGGAGTGATAAGGGAATTCTTTGTCTAGTGAGGCAGGCTGATTTTCTTCAACTTAGGACCAGAAGCATGACGAGGTCCCTTGTTCTACCGATTCCTCCATTTGGAATAGTTTGAACAACTTCCTTCATGTTTTTTCCAGGTAGGACAATATTTCTTAAGATGCTCATTTCTACCGTAATAAACACATAGTAGATTATCAGCAACAAAACCAGTTTTGTTGTGAGGATTGTATGGGGGATCTATCTTCTCACAAATCATCGTTCTTCTACTTTTGTTACCTTGACTATTGAATCTATAAGAATTTTAGAGGAAGTGGTCCATTTGAGGGATTTTTTAGTTTCTCTTTTACATGAACCAGGTCCCTCTCCAACACAAATTTCTTTGTAGAACCAATTGCATCTTCATTTCAGTAGTGCACCGCCTATTTTCAAGCTCAAGTTGCAAGTTGCTGGCCTCGTTCGTTCCTTTAGAAATTGTTGTAGTCACCCTTTTTATCTTTTCCTTTTATTCTAAATTTTTAGCTTCTAGAACAACCATTAATTTTCAATATCAGATATTTGGGCAACTAGAGCAATTTTTCCATCTTGAGAGATGTCAAGGCTATTGTTCATGAGATCATTCTCAGCAGTTAGCTCACCGATCAAATCAATTTGCAGAACAACTAGATTTCTCAATTTTCTAATGGAAAAGACATTCACATTTTGCTTGAAGTCAGATAATGTTACCTCTTCATTATCATCTTCATCATCTGAGTTTGCCATGAAAGCAAACATAGAGTCAAAAGGTTCTTCGTCATCTTTTACTGCGAGAATGAAAGCATCATCAAGGTGTTCAAAATTATCTAAATCACTTGAGGTATTTCCCCAAACTTTCTGAGCTTTCTTCACTCCATAATCAACAACTGTTTTTCTACTTGATTTGTCACGGACCTGGTCCCTCCTTTTGTCCTTGTCTCCTCCATACTTGACATTTGAATGTACAACCATGTCAAGGTTTCCTTTCTTCGTGAAGTATCCATGTTTTCTTATGATTTCTTGAAATCTTTGAGTGAGATAGGCTATATTCCCATCTAGTTTAGGGATTTCAGTTTGTGACACCTTGAGAGCTAGAGATTTATCCCTTTTGGATTTTTTCGTCGAAGGGTCTTGACTTTTATGCATTTAATGGGTTTGAAGATTCCCAATAAATTCAACCATAGTCAGCACCTTAAGGTCCATTGCTTCAGTAATTGCATCAACTTTATTGTCCCACGACTTAGGAAGAATCCTAAGTATTTTCCTCACCTGCTTGCTTTGGTGTATAGGTTCACCCAAACACTTGAGTTTGTTGGTGATAGTTGAGAACCTGGTATGCATCTCTTGAATGGATTCACCTTCCTGCATAATGAAGTTCTCATACTGGGTGGTTAGCATGACCACTTTGGATTCTCTCACTTGATCAGTCCCTTCATGAGCTGTTTTGAAACAAATTCGATTGTATTCCTCAGCTCCAATGCCACAGATCAACAATTATTTAACCTTGTAGTTTTTCTTGATCTTCATTCGGTCAGCCTCATTATATTGTTTTCGTGTTTTGGGAATATCCTTTGTGATTTCTCCATCCTTCACAATCATCGTGGGAATGTGAGGACCGTCAAGGACTATATCCCATAACTCACTGTCTTCTGTGATCAGAGAGTCATTCATTCTTGTCGAAGACATCAGAGAGTCATGCATTCTTGTCTTCCACCAACTATAGAATAGGACATTAAATTGAGGTGGCCTGGTTCATGATTGTCATTTTTCCAAATTTAGTGGAGCATCCATTTTTCCACGGGATTCTCTGTTGATGTTAACCAGATAGAGAGTCCAAGCTTTGATATCAATTGTTAGAATGTATGCGTCCACCAGTGATCATAGGACCAGGTCCCCTACCAGAATAATAATGCGGAAAATAAATATATAGCTCAAAGTAAATCTGGCACAATGATTTTACGTGGAAACCCTCTTGCTCAAGGGCGGTGAAAATCACGACTTGTACTCACAAGATTTCAATCCAAACTCCATTTTTCTCAAACAGAGCAAAGTTTCAAATTACAAACTCTTGCAATGTAGGAATTAAAACTCTTTAATCCCTTCCTCCTTACTGTAGCAACTCTACTACAAAGAAAAACTAAGCAATCATTATTATGCCCACTAAACCAACTAACTCTATTTGATCTTGTCACGACCCAGGGGTACCCCTAGATGTAACAAGGTGTATAAGACCCCTAGAAGCCTCATACAAGCCGCTTAGCATATCATAACATAAAATAATAGAAATGAACGGGAATTCAAAACTTTTCAATACAATCAAAGTCTTTTCTAAAAATGGGCAAAAGTCTAATGACATTATCTCACACCATCTAAACATCATGAATAACGTCTTGGGTCACAACCCATACAATAGTCCAAGACATAAAGGAAAAACATAAAAGAAAGTGGTGATCACATGCTCGAACACAATGAGGACTCCTCAAAACTTCACTTCCTTGATCAACAATGAAGCTAGCCACGAGTTTGAGAATCAATGTCGTCGGACCCTACATTTGATAAGAATGTAGGCAAAAGTATGTGTTAGTACAATCAAGTACTAAATATGATGGCTAGCATAAACAATATAATCATAAGCATTATTCAACATACGACATAAGTTATAAGCACAATAGAGACATAATAAGCTTCATAATGAAAGAGGAATACTCCCTTAAGTAGCCTCACTTATCCTTAGACAAGACTTAGGTAATCCGCCTCTAGTCAAGTTTACATCATGGAAGGCATATCTAGCAACACTCCAAGCAAATCTACTTCATAACATAATCACATTAGTCATACTTACTTTTAAAGACATGGGGATTCGCCTCAATGCCTAACTTATAAAGGCTAATGGGTATTCACCTCTTGCCTTACATACTTTAAGATTGCGGGTACTTGCATCCACAATCACATCATATGACACGGGTACTCGCCTCCACATCATTTCATAAGGATCATGGGTACTCGCCTCCATGTCCATTCATCATAGTAAGAACATGGTGACTCACCTCTTGTTCAATTCTAAGGAGCATGTGAATCACCTCATATCCTTGCATATGGAGGTCAAGGGTAATCGCCTCTAGCCTCATCATTCATTAAGCATTTTAGTCTAGATTCATTTTAGGAGAGCAATCCTTTCAACCTAGAGTCATTCATGTGATTAAAACTTTCACATTCATTCAATCATGCTTATCAATTCATTATAGGAAGTATCCCTTGCATACTACAACATCAACAATCAACAATTCATTGTCTAGGCTTTACTCTCAAAGTACTACATCTCATGATCATCATCTATGCTTTACTCTCAAGAAATTAATATCATATTCATCATATATGCTTCAATCTCAAGAAATTCTAGTCATAAATCATCAATCCTATAAGGATATATCTAACCCATAGAGTTTCCCTCACATGGCATCAAACCCAACTATATCAATTCAACCCTAAAATCATAGGATATGCATGGGTACATGTAATTTCATTCTAAATACATGCAATTATATCAATTCAATCATAAACAATCATAATTTACTCAATTGGATCAACATTCATCATAACCCACAACATTAGAAGAAACCCTAACTAGAATTGGGGAAATTCTTATTCAAATTGTGGAATTCTAGGGGACTCCATGGGAGGAAGGATCTCATGGATGAAAAGCCATCGTACCTTAGTCACAATGCCCAAAAAATCTTGAAGATTGGGAGACTTGACCTTCTCCTAGCTCCAATTTCTTCCTTGTTCTTCCAACTTCTAAAGAGAGAATATTTGAGAGGAGTTTTGGGTTTTCCTTTGGGATTTGAAAGAATGAGTTAATTGAGTGAGTTTAGGGGTCTAAAATCGTTATAAATGGGGTCTAGGTTGAGGCAAAACAACACCACATTGATTTAATTAAAACCGGAAAAGACCCTTAAGTCCCCAAAAATAACTATCCATGCTGGCCCATGAGACCCCGACTGATAGACCCTGGATGGACCTACTGTACGTCCTGGTCAAGCGTCGTTCGTGGTCAGAGAATTTTGGCCAAACAATAGCTCCCCCAACCACGGGGCGTGGGTGTTGGTCGTGGTTCTGCCTTAGGCAGTTTCCATGGTCCCCTATCCACGAAGCCTACCTACGATGCGTGGGTCCAACCACGAGGTATGGTTGGGACTCGTGGGTAACACCTGGAACTTCTCCAAAAGCTGCCATTTTACCTCTTACGAATCTGGGGTGTTAAAGATCTAGACTTCAAGAACCCAATCAAGGCTAACTCTAGCCACCAACTTCGATCTCCAAGATAAGAGCATAAACGAGCAGCAACTCTGTTGCACCACACATCAACTAACTCTAGTTGACACTCCTAGGAAACTCTACCTAAGAAAACATCAAAACAATGATGTAAAGAGGCTTGACTAAAACATAGATGATTCGGCTAACTAACTCTAGTTAATACGACTCAAACTAAAGACTTAGACAAACAAATGATCTACTATCATTTATAACTTAGGAGTAGATTTACAATATAAACACATAAGACACAAAGCTCAAAATACAAAAAAAAAGTTTCACCACTCCATCAGGTTCTTTGTTGAGTATGAACAATGTTCTTCCTTGAATAAGACTTCTTCTTTGTAAGCTTATGAATTTTCAGAAATTCAAATCTTTGTTTGCGAAATTTTGAGTTTGTGTCTTTTGAGAAGAGACTATATCAAATGGACACAAACCTCTTGGGACAACATCATTGGCTGAGAGCATGATTCTCTAAAAAGATGTGCACCAACCACATCAGTGTTGGCAGCTTTTTGACAATTGTCTTTTCGTCCTTTTCACGTACATAGTGTTTCTGGGACCAAGTCCCTTGCATTGTTTTTTTTTGAGTTCTTGAAAAGACTTGCTAGCTCTCTCTCTTTTTGAAATGAATAATGTTGTTTATTTATTGTTGTATATATCAATCACGAACAAGAGTTTTGACCACTGAAACAAACAACCTTATCCGCCCTTCCTATTGGTGAAGTATGCTGCACTTTTCACCAACCAACATGACAAGACAACTTTACAGTTGTACACCATTTTGAACCTGGATGAGAGCACTCTGCCAGAGACCAGGTCCCTTCATTTCTGAGAATCATCAAAACAGCTAGAATACAACACCTTTTCTCAAGAAAATCATTTTCAGAGCAGTTTTGAAGAAATGTTAGAATAATGAAAATAATGAAAGAAAGAAAAATACTTATTGTAAAAGCAATAAAATAACCAAGGTAAAAAAACAAGTCTGGTTCAGATTCCACTTGTAAAGTTTATCCCATGATGCAATATAAGTATATGTTCATCAAATTTCTAGTATATAAACAAAAAATTGAAAGAAAGTTGTAGGAATAGGAAAAACATACACATTAAATATAAGTTTCTTGTTATCTCTAGCTTACAGTTCTATATCCTTTGACCTTTTCGACAATGAAAAACAAAAAGTTTTTTACATAGAGAAATAACATGAACCCCATCTCTAATTGCATCATCAAATGCAACTAACAAATCAACATCTTGGCAATCAGAACTCCAACATATTTTGTACACTATCCTGTCCATTGGGGCACCACCACTATTTCTTCCAAATGTCATTTTTTTTGTAATTCATATCAGCTACATAACACCCTACAGAAGTGTGAGTTGTATGATTTCCATGACTAGTATTGTCCCTAGAAAACATAAACATGGTATTTTCGTCTTCTTCTTCAGCTACACAACCACTCATAGAATATCTTCCCAGTTGCCACAATTATTTTTTCTATTCTTATTGCAGTTATGATCTATTTAACAAAATATTAAACTATAAGAAATGGTTGTAGAAAAAAAAGAAATTTGTTACATATCAAGGCATTGAATGCTTCCCCTGCTTCTCTTTACGCCTCCCCTGCAAATCTTCCTACGCCCTCTATAAATAGATCCCTCTCTGGAAATTCTTCAAACAACAACTACAATCAGTCCTTGCCACATAATTTTTTTAAATGCCAACTACAAAGCGAAGTATCCAACTTCTAATCCTGAATGAGTTCTCCATGTACCTTCATTATACTATCAACTTCTAATCCTGACTTGTGAATGAGTGAAAAATATTGATTGAATTTGCTCTTCCAATCTAACATCATTGAGCATGTTCTTGAACATTTTATACTAGTCAGTACTCTCCATCAATTATTGAAGCTTATGCTGATCATATCTAAAGAATAATGATCATCAATACTATACATGCCAACTTGTTTACACATCTTATATATTAAAGTTATTTCACACACACTGCAAACTTGAAATATGGACAAGAAAAAAGCACAAAAGAAACAAGAAATTTCTAATGTCGGAATAAACGTTATGTAACGACCCGAGACTATACCCTGGAAGTTACACGTCGTACTGGACCCTGAAGGGGTCTCGTACAAGCCTCTTAGCCTTCATAACATTCGATATATAGAAATAGTGCGGAATTAAAACTTATTTGAATCCAAACAATCAAAACTTCATTTAAAAACATAGCGGAAGTCTAACGTCTCATATGGCCATCTAAACAATATCTTGAAAACTAAAGTAGGGTCACGGCACTTCACAATCGAAAAGTCTAACAATGTCTACTATATAAAAGAAAATAAACTTCAAACATACTTGTCCTCGATCTATGAGGACATACCACTTGGTCTTGGAGGGATCTCAACCCAAACCCTTGAACTAGATGGATAGAAACTCACTTGCCAAAACCTACACCTATAGTAAAATAAGAGAAATATGGGTTAGCACACAAAAATGTACTAAGTATGATGACCATGCAAAAACCTGCTTTAAAAGGGGATATTTTGGTTGGAAACCATGCATTATGCCACTCTTTAGAAAAATATCATGTACAATAGTTTAAGAGATATCAAATACAAGTATAATCATCAAACAAGTCATGATATCACATTTGAACATAATCAACATGTAAACCCTTTACCTTCACATTAGACCTTCACCTAAAGTAACCTTCATGCTATACCTTGTGCAATGTATGCATAGCATCCCATACCACCATCCACAGTAAAGTACCACATTAAGGTCACCAAAAGTGAACCTACCATTTATTTCTTTCACCTTTTCACAATATCCATACATAAGAGACATAACATTCATAAGACATGACAAGGGATAATAACTCATAATATAACCCAAGCATAGCATGCATTATCACATTAATCATTTAAGAGTCAACATTCTTCAATAACTTTATTTAGGACACTTTCATACATTAGTCATTAAGACTTAGAAAACTTACTATGACCCTCTCAAAGCCTACTCGTGCAATGAGTGGATGGCATCCCATACTACTACCCACACTTCATAGAACTTCTCAAGAAACCATAATGCACATCTCACATTTTGGGAATAGGCATTAACCGACATAGACCATGAGAGCTAACCATGGAATTCGGTGTCGTTTGGCCCCACACCGTAAAGAGGCATCATACTTGCCTAAGGTAGAACTAGGTACATTTAGCTTGGTTGGAATCCACTGGCTAAAATTCTATGTGGGCACATAGTTATGGGATAAGAAAATGTTCATTGGAACCGTAGCCTAACATTGGGAGATTTTCATCTTTACCATATCCACTATGTGCTTAGCCTCAATTCCCATACAGTATTTCATTTACATTTCATTATAGTGCTTGAGATGAATGCCATAGGCCTATCGACCCAAGACACATCATTACATATGAAAGGAATGCCATAAGCCTATCAATTCATGGTACATTAAGGATAGCTCATTGACCTTTCAAGAAGGGTGCCATCAACATTGGGCCTACCGATACAAGGTCCATCATTTCACAAATGAAATGGATTCCAATACTAGGACTACCAATTCAAGGTTTATCATCACATTAGTTTCTAGACTTATCATGAAGGGCTACCAACACTAGGTCTACTGGTTCAAGACATAGTCTAGAATACTTAATCATTAATTTGTGAAAGGAATGCCCTAAGACTATCGATTCATATTCATCAAGTCAATACACATTTATCAATACAAGAAAGGGTTCCTTATCCTACCAATTCATGATACATCAATCCCCATTACTTTCATTTATACATGAATAGGATGCCTAAGTCTACCAATTCAAGTTAGAACATCACACCATAGAAACCCTTCACATTCTATCATCAACATTCATGAGTGTCAAATTGAGAAATAGCCTTTCAATAATAACACAAATACATTCTAGACATGATCACATCAACTTCATTGGATTCACATTCATATAAAAAATATCATGATAAGAATTCAATTCCTCATACTATGACTATAAGACCATGAATCTCAATTCATCAACTTACCAACAATTTACCATAATTAAGGAATATATAATGATACAATTCAATAACCCAAAGCAATTTAGACATATTCCATTTATAAGCTTTCATAATCAACAAACCCACTTCATAAAGGCACAATTTAGTAATTGTGATAAATCATGGGTTCACAGAGTATTTTAATCATAAATCATCAACTAAACACCAATACAATCAGAATATGTCATTAATAACCACTTGAAATCGTTTGAAGAAGGAACCCATAAGATTAAGTAAAACCCTAGGTTTTTCATGAACTTGAAAACTTTGAAAAATCACTTTGAATTGACTCTAGGGGTGAAAGCTACCCCTATATGAAGGATCACCATCCCTTGCTTGTGATTCCCCAAGAAATTTGAATGAGAAACGCCTTGAATCCACAACCCTAGCTCCCACTTCTTCTTCTTCTTCTTTGGGAATTTCTAGAGAGATAATTTTTTAAAGGAAAAACTCTTTGTTTTGATTTGTGGAAAGAAGGAGTAAATGACTTATTTTAGGACTTACAACTATACATACTAGTGATATAAAAAAATTAAAATCAACCCCACACATTAATTAATTAAAATGTAATTACTCAAACACCCTCAACTTAAGGCAGCCCGTCAGGGACCATGCCAAACTTAACGGGTCGTGAGGGGCACCACGGGTCGTGGTCGTGCCCGTGGTCCCCTAGGCAGTGTACTCCTCCAACTTGCCAAGCCCTCAAAGGCCTAAGGCAAGTCCACGAGACCTCCCATGATCTGTTGTCAAGACCACGAGTCGTGGTGATGGCCGTGGTCATGGAGGCAGTAGCTTGGCCAAGTTGCCTTGCTTGCCTTGCCACCAAGTGATCTTGACGACAACTTTGATGGACCGTCTAGGGGACCACGGCTCGTGGTGGTGCCTGTGGTCTTTGGGGAAGTAGCTCCCTCATCAAGACACAACCCTCCTAAAGCTAAGGAAACCCCACGAGCCTTCCCATGGCCCATGGTAAAGACCACGAGCCGTGAAGTGGCTCGTGAAGGGGTGCCTTGGCTTGGCACCATTCTAGGGCTTATTGCCTAGCCAACCACGGGTGCCACCATGACTTGTGGTGGCCACCACGGGTCTTGAAGACCTTCGTGGTCTAGGAAGGCAGTAGCTAAGACTAGTTTTAGGTAGCCTAGGTTCCCAAACCATGGCTTCACCCAAAATCCATAGACCTTGCCCTTAAATCTTGACATTAACCCCCCACGTTTAGGCTCTAGTGTAACCTATCGTATTCCCAGTCATTACATTATCCCCCACTTAGGAACATTCATCCTCGAATGACACTTTAAATACTATAAGGGATAACGAATCAAGAATAGCATCCCATCATGCATGACACATCAATATAAAGCACACAATCATAGGAGGAAATATCAATTCCACAACATCAAGCTCAATGCAAATACAAGAAAGTAGGAACTTCTTCTACAAACTCATTAAGCACCAAAACATTAACATTTCTCATTTCGTTAGAGGAATTTCCTTCTCCAACTCACATCATGCTCATTACAACATCATAAGGCAATTATGAAACTCTTTCCAAAAACACATTTAAACATGCTCAACAAGTCAACTCTTGAAGTATTTAGGAAACTCATCATAGATGCATATCAACATGAGGAACACAATCATGAAACTCATTTAAACATAAATTTCATTAAAACATGCATAACATAAGGAGATCATGGAAACACATTTTGACACATGACTCTACAACATAAAACGAGCTAAAAGAAACTCTTGGTCTCAAGCTTGATTAGGAATAGAAGAAAGTGACAAGGATATCAAAACTCACCACAACCTACTATTCAACATACCATCCCCCACTTAGGAGAAAACCCAACTAAGGCTAACATGAAAAACAACATAGGAACCTCAACAAGACATTCACAACCAAAAGTAGCTATCACTTACCGGTGCCTTCATCCGGATTAGCTCCTTTGTCCTTGTTAGATTGAAGAGCATAGAAACGATTCCTCTTTGGAACATCAAGATTCGGGCCACTAAGAGAAGCTTGTTTGGCCTCCCTACCTTTGGCCGTAAGAGTAGGACAATTTCTCACTTGATGATCACTTTTTCCACACCCATAACACCCATTAGTACCGGCTAAACACTTCCCATAGTGTCTCTTACCACAAGTGGTGCAAGTAGGTTTAGAAAATTGAGATTCACCACCTTTCTCTTGGTTAACTGTAGGAGCACTTGAAGAATCTTGGTTTGGAGCTCTCTTCTTGAACCTAGGTTGACCTTGCTCATCGGCCCTAGACCTCTTCAAACCTCTTCCTCTTGAGTTTGGACTAGACCTCTTCCTCTTGAGTTTGGACTCCTCAATAGACCGAGCATACACCATAAGTGTAGAAATGTTCATGTCATCATGGAGCATCACCGTATGACACTCTTACTCAACTAGGTCAGATATAACGGTAACAAACCTACTCATCTCATCTCTAGGGTTAGACACCAAAGATGGGGCATACTTAGACAATTGGATAAACTTCAAGGAGTACTCTTGGACACTCATGTTACCTTGCCTAAGGTTGATAATCTCCTCTATCTTAACCTCCCTCTTATAACGGGGAAAGAACCTACCAAGAGAGGCTTCCTTGAACAATTCCCAAATCTATAGACCTCGCTCCTATAGGACTATTGCTCTTCCATTGAGTGAACCAAATTTGGGCAACATCTTTCAATTAGTAAGCGTCAAGTTCTGTTTTTTCAGTAGAGGTCACTCTTATAGCATTGACTATCTTATACACCTCATCCAAAAAGTCTTGGGGATCCTCTCCCACCTTGGAACCTAGAAAAACTAGAGGGCTCATCCTCAAAAAGTCCCTCAACCTAGATGCCATAGTACTCTCACTAGCTTTCCCTCTAGACCCCATATCTATAGTAACTTGGGTCGTCATAGATTGGGCCAAGGTTAGGAAAGCCGACCTAATTTCATCATTAGTCATGGCCGGAGCATCAACCAGAAGTTCATTTTATTGAGGAACTTGGTCACCTTGTGGACCTTGAGGATCTTGGGGAGGAACTCCCTCATTCACAACTTCCTCTTTCATTCTCCTTGTGGGTGTCCTTCTTGTATTCATATCCTATAAACACAAGATAAGAATTAGAAAAAAGACACTTATAGAACTACACTCCAAGGCACGACTTCAAGAATAATGAAAGAAGTGTAACTTCCTAACGTCCTATAGCCTCTCACTCATAGATGTGTCGCGACTCTCACCGATGAACAAGAGTCTACTAGACGTGGCTTGTGAGACATCAATCCTAAAAATCATTTCCAAAATCTTGTGCTCTAATACCTAGTTTGTAAAGACCTTAGCCTATACTCTGGAAGTTACACGACGTACTTGACCCCAAAGGGGTCTCGTACAAGCCTCTTAGCCTTCATAATATTTGATATATAGAAATAGTGCGGAATTAAAACTTATTTAAATCCAAACAATCAAAACTTCATTTAAAAACACAGTAGAAGTCTAAAGTCTCACATGGCCATCTAAACAATATCTTGAAAACTAAAGTAGGGTCACGACACTTCACAATTGAAAAGTCTAACAATGTCTACTATATAAAAGAAAAGAAACTTCAAAAGTACTTGTCCTCGATCTATGAGAACATACCACTTGGTCTTGGAGGAATCTCAACCCAAGCCCTTGAACTAGATGGATAGCAAATCACTTGCCAGAACCTACACTTGTAGTAAAATAAGAGAAATATGGGTTAGCACACAAAAATGTACTAAGTATGATCACCATGCAAAAAGATGCTTTAAAAGGGGACATTTTTGTTGGAAACCATGAATTATGCCACTTTTTAGAAATATCATGTACAATAGTTTAAGAGACATCAAATACAAGTATAATCATCATAGAAGTCATGCTATCACATTTGAACATAATCAACATGTAAACCCTTTACCTTCCCATTATACCTTCACCTCAAGTAACCCTTATGCTATACCTTGTGCAATGTATGGATAGCGTCCCATAACACCATCCACACTAAAGTACCACATTAAGGTCACCAAAAGTGAACCTACCATTTATTTCTTTCACCTTTTCACAATATCCATACATAAGAGACATAACATTCATAAGACATGACAAGGGAAAATAACTCATAATATAACCCAAGTATAGCATGCATCATCACATTAAGCATTTATGAGTCAACATTCTTCAATAACTTCATTTAGGACACTTTCATACATTAATCATTAAGACTTAGAGAACTCTTTACGACCCTCTCAAAGCCTACTCGTGCTATTCATGGATGGCATCCCATACTACCACCCACACTTCATAGAATTTCTCAAGAAACCATAATGCACATATCACATGATGAGAATAGGCATTAACCGACATAGACCATGAGAGTTAACCATGGAATCCGGTGTCGTATTGCCCTTCACCGTAAGGAGGTGTCCTACTTGCCTAAGGTAGAACTAGGTACATTTAGCTTGGATGGAATCCACTAGCTAAAATCCTATGTGGGCACATAGTTATGGGATAGGAAGATGTTCATTAGAACCCTAGCCTAACATTGGGAGAGTTTCCACCTTACCATATCCACTCGGTGCTTAGCCTCCATTCCCATAGAGTATTTCATTTATATTTCATTATTGTGCTTGAGAAGAATGCCATAGGACTATCGACCCAAGACACATCATTACACATGGAAGGAATGCCATAAGCCTATCGATTCATGGTGCATTAAGGATAGCTCATTGACCTTCCAAGAAGGGTGCCATCAATATTGGGCCTACCGATACAAGGTTCATCATTTCACATATGAAAGGGCTTTGAATACTAGGACTACTGATTCAAGGTTTATCATCATATTAGTTTCTAGACTCATCATGAAGGGCTACCAACACTAGGTATATCGGTTCAAGACATAGCCTAGAATACTTCATCATTCATTTGTGAAAGGAATGCACTTAGCCTATCGATTCACATTCATCAAGTCAATACACATTCATCAATACAAGAAAGGGTGCCTTAGCCTACCAATTCAAGATGCATCAATCCCCATTACTTCCATTTATACAAGAATAGGATATCTAAGCCTACAAATTCAAGTTAGAACATCACACCATAGAAACCCTTCACATTCTATCATCAACATTCATGAGTATCAAATTGAGAAATAGACTTTCAATAATAACACAAATACATTCTAGACATGATCACATCAACTTCATTGGATTCACATTCATATAAAAAAATATCATGATAAGACTTCAATTCCTCATACTATGCCTATAAGGCCATGAATCTCAAATCATCAACACACCAATAATTTACCATAATTAAGGCATAGATAATTTAGGCATATTCCATTCATAAGCTTTCATAATCAACAAACCCACTTCATAAAGGCACAATTTAGGAATTGAGAGAAAATCATGGGTTCATAAAGTATTTTCATAATAAATCATCGACTAAATACTAATACAATCATAATATGTCATTAATAACCATTTTAAATCGTTTGAAGAAGGACCTCATGAGATTGAGTAAAACCCTAGATTTTTCATGAACTTGAAAACTTTGAAAAATCACTTTGAATTGACTCTAGTGGTCAAAGCTACCCCTAGATGAGGATCACAATTCCTTTCTTGTGATTCCCCAAGATATTTGAAGAAGAAACGCCTTGAATCCACAACCCTAGCTCCCACTTCTTCTTCTTCCTCTTTGGAAACTTCTAAAGAGAGAATTTTTTAAAGGAAGAACTCTTTGTTTTTGATTTGTGGAAATAAGGAATAAATGACTTGTTTTAGGACTTAAAACTATATATACTAGTGATATAAAATAATTAAAATCAACCCCACACATTAATTAATTAAAATGAAATTACTCAAACACCCTCAACTTAAGGCAGCCCGTGAGGAACCACGCCCAACTTAACGGGTCGTGAGGGGCACCACGGGACGTGGTCGTGCCCGTGGTCCCCTAGGCAGTGTACTCCTCCCAATCGCCAAGCCCTCAAAGATCTAAGGAAATTCCACGAGACCTCCCATGATCCGTGGTCAAGACCACGAGTCGTGGTGATGGTCTTGGTCATGGAGGCAGTAACTTAGCCAAGTTGCCGTGCTTGCCTTGCCGCTAAGTGATCTTGACGACCTCTTTGACGGACCTTCTAGGGCACCATGGGTCGTGGTGGTGCTCGTGGTCTTTGGGGAAGTAGCTACCTCATCAAGACACAACCCTCCTAAAGCTAAGGCAACCCCACGAACCTTCCCATTGCCCGTGGTCAAGACCACAAGCCGTGAAGTGGCTCGTGAAGGGGTGCCTTGGCTTGGCACCATTCTAGGGCTTACTGCCTAGCCAACAATGGGTGGCACCACGACTCGTGGTGGACACCACGGTTCGTAAAGACCCTCGTGGTCTAGGAAGGCAGTCGCTAGGACTAGTTTTAGGTAGCCTAGGTTCCCAAACCATGGCCTAAACCCAAAATCCATAGACTTTGCCCTTAGCTCTTGACGTTAACCCCCCACGTTTAGGCTCTAGTTTAACCTATCATTTTCCGAGTCATTACACGATAGTTATCATCTCAATAAGGGTCATCCAGATTTACTACCCCAGGAATGTAAGGCAGTATTACCTATACAGAAGTATACATGAGATCAAACTTGAGTTTACTTTCATTACGATAAAAACTCAACACACACAAAAATATAATATACTATATCAGTAACATAGACTTGAGTTGTAAAGTGAAGATACATTCAACTATCTCAAATCGAATGTATCTACCATCTGCTTTACCCCTAATGCAGCAAGCGTAAAAAAATCCTGTTAATAGCAAACTGTGGGTTGAACTTCATGCCTAAAGCTATGTAGATGCCTATAACTTTTGAATGCTTTAAGTTTGACCCGTCAACTAGGCTAAACTTATTCATACATAAAGCTATGTTGATGCCTATCACTTTTGAATGCTTTAAGTTTCTCCCTTGAACTAGGCTAAACTTACTTTCAGAGTCTTCCTCTTTAAATTTTTTCCGCTGAATCAGCTTTCAAGACTATATGCATCTTCTTGATTATACTACCATCTGGTAATTCCTCTGTGTCAAATCATCTAATGCTTGCTACAAAGAACACCATCACACTTTGGTGAAGTAACTACTGTTTATCCTTTGTCAATATAGCTTTTAGATCCAGTTAGCTAAGGATACCCACACCGTCCTGTCTCAACTATTTTATCGCTTAAAAAGTCTTCGTAATAAGCTTGGTACTTCAAATACTTCCTCTGAAAACATTATTTACTGATTCAGTCTTACTGGCACCTTTGTTATACTATCATCTTTGAAATACATAGAACCGTACACTTGCGAAGTAAATACTTTTTATCCTATGTTGATATAGCTAATAGATCCAGTTAGCTAAGGATCTCCACATCCCACCTCTAATTTTCCTTGATAATCACATTGAGTAAGGGATAACCGTAACAAATACCACCACTACTGTCAGATGAGTGAAATGCTTGGTTGTGGTTTGTCACTTTATCCATTAGATCACAAACTTTGGCACAATACTTATTCATAAAATAACCCCCAGCCGCAATACATTGCAATTCCTTTATGCCAGACTAACTATTATCTTTTATGATTCTAATTCATCTAAAGTTTTTATTCATAATAATATATTTCCCAAACTAACTCATTTAAACTCAATATATGTCCAAGATAACCCCGTCACAAATGTGGTGCAATGGTTCCAACATATAGGACTATGAAATTTTGTTCTTGCGCATCTAAGATTGCATCTAGCGTGAAACCAATAAGTTGTAGCAGATGCAAATGTTGATTTCCTCATTAACAAACATGTATAGTTGTGACTATATAGCAGAGGTTCCTAATGAACCAAAACTCTACTTCTACATTTCCCTTTCAAACTTTATACAAGGTCTATTATTCAGTCACTGACAATTTAGGAGAAATTATAAGTGACGTAAAAATATTCAAATATCTCTGTCTTTTCCTTCTTTTATAAGCAAAAAGCAAATGTGATCATCCTTACTAATGAAATGAGATGAAAGTAACAAACAAAGAGTATCCAATCCATAGAAATTCAAATGAATTTTGATCAGGCCAGAAATAGAAAGAAGTAGCACCTCTTTGAAAATAAGATCCAAGAATACTTATGCGTCAACTTCTGAATGCAAGGCCTCAACTGGATTATTATTCCTCTGTTAAAAGCCCAAATTAAATACAGAATGTGATGCAGTCCATAAAATGAAAGACAAAGAAAACATGAAATGACCACAAGGGAAGCTATATAATCCATTTTGAGCTGCAATTTATTTGATTAGGTTAGGGACAAACAATTAGAGACGTAGGATTAGTACCACAATTCAGCATCATAAATTAAACAGTAATATACAAATCCGATTGGCTAAATATGGACAGAAACGCCATGGCTCTTGCACGTTGTTGGTACCAAAACTCTTCTACGATGTAATGGGGTTTTGGCGGAGGGTGCATTGGTAAAAAAGTGTTTTAATTTTTTGAGTTTTTTGCTAAAATCATCCCTCAACTCTAACTCAAATCTAATGTACATCCTTATATTATCTAAGTGAGCAAAACATCCGTATATACTATGGAAAAATTAACAAGAAACCTCCTTCAGTTTATTTTTGTTACAAAACTGATTGAACCAATAATTTTTTTTTTAATTTGGTCATCTCTTAGCCATGATGAGAAGATCAAAGTTACCTAAAAAGTATAAGAATATGGATGGGAACTGAATCATTCATTCTCTGAACTCAAAGTTTGTATGCTGTCAGTTTATATGTTTTTTGCATCATCATGTAAATCAACCTGCAACAATACCTAAGTCTTGAAATATTTAAACACTAGGTTTTGATGTTTAGGAGATTTATGTAAAAAAAAATCATTTAAAAAAAATTACGCCCAATTATTTAGAGATTTTCTTGAATAAATATTTTTGTTGTTGGTAACAACTGTAAAAGATTACCATAACTATCAAGAACAATTACAACCTATAGAGCACCTATTTTCTTATTAAAGAACTTAGGCCTCCGACAAAACTATAAAACTAATTACATATTAAATGTTGAATAAGTTGCCTACAATTCTGTGCTTTTTTGAACTGTACAATAAATTTACCCTCTTTGTGATCTCCTTCTTTATATGTTGAACTACCTCACCTGTATGTATCCGCTTCCCTTTGAATTTCTTCCAATTCCTATACTAGCACGTCATGTATGATAGAGGACTGCTCCACCTATAGCTGCCATAATTTCCTTCTTTGCTTTCTTCCAGTGTTTCCTCCTAATGTTATCCAAAGTCTTGATGATTTCGACATTCTGCAGTGTTGTATCTGTCCATTGAATCATCTCTTGCAATACAATGGATGTCCATTTACACTTCTAAAATAGATGCACATTGGTCTCCATTGCTTTCTCATCACATAGACAACAATTAGTGTTATCAACTTGAATAATTAGTTTCAACTTCCTCTCCTGAGTTAGTAACCATTCTTGGACAGCCAACCACACCATAAATCTATTCTTTGGTAGAGCCAATGACATCCAGATGAGTCAAACATTCCTTATTTTTGGTTTGTGGCCTATTATTGCTAAGTAAGTTCTGGTGATAGAATAGATGTTAGATTGCGTCAACTTGTAGTCGTCTCGTGTGTACCAGCCCTGCATTTGAACTTTGATTGCATTTATTTTCTTCCAGTACCAACTGCAGTTTATTGGTGCCTTGTGAGTCCATATAGAAGCATCATCCTTTAAATATATTCGATGGACCCATTTAACCCACAATGTCTCCTTATTTTCTATGATTTTCTATATCAATTGACCCATTGAGGCAATATTCCAGTTGCTACTACCCTTTATATTTAGACCCCCTTGTATCATTGGAAAGCAAACTTTCTCCCATGACACCAAAGCTATCTTACTCTTATCAGCACTACTACCACAGGAAATTCCTGCATATCTTATCCACTTCCTTGAGAATGCTTTGGGGTAATATCAACACTGCCCCAGAAACTATGGATTTAAAATAGTACACCATTAATCACTTGTAGCCTACCAGCATAGGAGAGTTGCGTTGAGTAAGTTAAAATGATTCTTTGAGTAAGGTTGTCAATTAGAGAATAATAGTCAGTTTTTGTCCATTTCTTTGGTGAAAGAGGTAGGCCAAGGTACTTGATAGGGAATATACCAACTGAGAATCCAGTTCTAGTTAGAATTTGCCTTCTTGTGTCCTCATCAACTCCAACTAATAATATACTTGATTTGTCCAAATTTGCCTCCAAACTAGTAGAAGCATTAAAGTGTGCTAATGCTTCCATTACTCTACTCACTGAAGCCACATTCCCCTTGTAGAATATCATGAGATCATCAGCAAAAAATAAGTGAGTGAGTTGCAGCTTCTTACACATTGGATGGAATTGTTCTTGACAAGTATTCCATGACTAATACAAATAGAAGTGGAGATGCAGGGTCTTTTTGTCTTAGTCCTTTTTTTTTTCCAGAAAAAAACCATGGTTCTCTCCATTCACTTTTATTGAAAACATTGTAGTAGTAACTCCCAACATGATCCATTTGATGAATTGTTCAGGAAACCCAAAACCACCTAGGACTTCCTCAAGAAACTCCTAGATCACCATGTCATAAGCTTTCTTTAGATCTATTTTCATAAGACACCTAGGAGATACATTATTCCTATTGTAATGTCTTAGTAAATCATGACAAATCAACACATTGTGCATCATTGATCTCCCTTGTACAAAGGCTGACTAATTTTATACTACTATATGGCTGACAACAATTTTTAATCTACTGCAGATTAATTTTGATATGAACTTATAAATTACATTGCAATAGGATATTGGTCTATATTGGCTGGCAACTTCAGGCACCTCTATTTTTTGAATGAGAGTAATAATTGTTGAATTGATCTGCCTTAGAATCTTACTATTCTGAAAAAATTCTAGCACTGCATTTGTGACATCCTCTCCCACAACAGACCATGCTGCCTTGTAGAATCCACTTCCGATCCATACCCATATGGTCCAGGGTTCCTTGTGTTGTCAATTTGAAATATAGCCTTTTTCACCTCTTGTGGTTCAAATCTCTGAATGAGTACACACTATTGTTCTTTTGTAAGCACCTCCCTTTTCTTATCAAGTCTCCTATTGATGGACATCTATGCACTGTCTTGTTCCCTAAAATTTCCTCATAATACTCCCCAAACAGACTTGCAATAATTATTTGATATGATTACCATACTCCTGACCTGTCCTTCAGTTGTGTTATGGCATGCTTCATCTTCCTATATTTTATGACTGAATAGAAGTACCTTGTGTTGTCATCTCTGATAAACACTCATCTACACCTCATCCAATGCTAGGTGTAGGCGATTGTATTCTAGTATAAAACCCAACAAAGAGTTGGGGTCGAACCCACACGGAGAGGTACAATATATAATTCAATTAAGAAGTAAAGGTTGTGTTCTAATCGATTATAGTGGTAGACATTATCGAAACCAAGCAAAGTAAATTAATGGTTCGACAACAAATTTCAGATGGGGGGGGGGGGTTTAAGAGTGTCAATTAACAACTACAACAATTAGAAAAGCATGGGAGTAATCAAATAGAGATGAATTCTAAGGGATGTGATCGATTATAGGCTAATTTAGCTATATGTGTAATTGAAATTTACTAACAACGGATGAATCTAAGTGGGTAGGCTAGGCGATAAATGGAATAACTTTCTCTTGAACAACTATTACGATTCAAGTGAGTTCTCTCGAAGCTCGACGACAAGCTTAACAATATAAACAGCCCAAAACCTTAATTTATCTACTGGCTCGAGCTAGATAGGTATTATCAAATTAAGATTCACTCTCTCGAGATGAACCCATAACAACCCAATAACTACAATCATCAATCAATAACGTTGGTTCGAGAACCTCTCCCTCGAGCAAGCCCAGAACACTAAGCTAAAATTACATTTGTAACTACAATTTATGAGTTAATACACAACTATCAATCAAACCCACTTTAAAACAATATTTAAATTAGTAAACAACAATACCCATAAGCTAATTAGAATAAATAATCACATGATCACACCCCAAGAATTGGGGTTTTAGCCACACATCATAAAAAGTAAGAAATCAATACCAATTACATTTTCCATAATCTGGGTATTGCAATCCACGTTTTACAATGATCCAAAATGCTAAATATTGAAAACTCAACTCAAAATCTACTAGAAAAATCTTAAAACTAAGTAACCAATGAAAGTTCCAAGTTCTATAATGGAGAAATTACTCAACAAATGACTGGATTTAAGACTAGACCCTTTTTCTGCTTTTTGAAATGCAATTTATACTTTCTCAAATTTTGTTCTTAGGATCACTAGGCGAGGTTAGTCGAGCATCGCTGACCAAGTCGGCGATGTGCCAATGGCTCCATTCCATCGCCGGTTTTCCTTGGCTCTTTAACCTCAGGGTTCTGTTACTTTAGGCGATCCAAGTTTGTATCACCAATCCGTTCGGCGGTTCGCTGAAGGTCCAAATCCATCGTTAATTTGGCTTCTCCCCAGGACTGGTAGTCTTGAACTTTAGGCGAGCTGAAGTGCCACTCGGTGAGTCACCGAGTGGCTTTGGCAATTTTCAGCTTTTGCTATCTTTTGCCTTTTTCATTTTTTTAGCTCCTTTTGGCTGGTAATGTCCTTGCCTTTCTTCTTTGCCTTCATTGCTGCAAATTAACAATTTAACATCAGTTTAGAGCATAAAGTAAGCATTGAGGACAACAAAACTATGAAAACCAAGCCCTAAATGAGTCAAAATCTCTGGCTCATCGACATCCCCAACTTAAACTGTTGCTTATTCTCAAGTAAAACTTAAGATTAATCAGCTCAATACGGATGTCTACAAATAGTGCTACTCAAGACTCAACTTGAATACACACAAGAGGTTCAAACTACACATGCAATGTTCAATTGTGCACTCTATGTTTCAAACTGTGACTAACCAATATCAAATGTACTCAAACTCACAATGCTTGCTTCAAATGCAAGTTCAAGCTCAACAAAAGCATTCGAATGCCCTCATATCAGAAATGATTCCGTGCTCATACAAAGCTCATCAACTTTTAAAATTTCGGAATCAAAACAACTCTCACTCTCTAAAAAAAACACATGCATGATCCTTCCCCATAGGCTTACCCGTATTTTCCAATTAACATGATAATAAGTTCATTCAAGATCGCAAAGATCTTTCAAGGCTTGTAACGGGGCTGGGTTAGTGGTATGACCATTTATGCTTAGTGACTTTTACCTTCATGAAGAATGACCTGCATTTTATTCTTTCTCGTTTTCTATCACACATTTCGCTTTTCAAAATCCACACCCTACTCTTTCAAGCACACATCATTGGATACTCCATTTCTTTTGCTCATTGCACACAGTTTATTTCAACAATTTTTTTCTTTTTCGATCTTTTTATTTTCATCTCTCTCTCTCTCTCTTTTTATATGGAGGGGTTCCATTTTTTTCAACACAATCTTTCAAGAGGTGAATTTCTCAAACTTCTTGATTTTCCTTCCTTTTCACCACACCCCCAACTTAAGCTTTTGGCCTAAGTTGGTTATTCCACATAACCAATGCTCCATGAAGATTTTAGGTGGGAAGGAAAGGGGTCATTTATGTTCAAGGTTCATCGAAAGAAAAGAATAGGCTCAAATGGTGCCAAGCTAGGTTCACACTTTCACAAAGTGGTCACAAAGAAGTATAATGGCAGCATTAGCTAGCTCTTCACAAATTGTGCATAAGATCATCTCTATCATTCGCTTACACTAGACAATTAGACCAACGGGAAAAGTTCTAGGTATTAACAAGCATGTATTTCAAGAAAACCTCACCACACACGACATTCAACATAATCATCAAAACAAGACTTTACCATTTTCGCTAGCGTGCAACGATCATCACAAGAGTTTCACTCAACAACCGGCTTAGTCACAATGAGATGCTACGATTTCACATATGAATTATGCAACTCAATATGCCTCATCGGATTTGCACACACATGTCATTCAAACAACAGTACTATTCAAGTCATTGGTATTGACCACAAGCGATACTCAAAATTGCAAGAGAACGACCCCTTTCAAATGCACAAGAGGTGGCAATTTTAAAAATCGGTTCAAAACCATTTGTAATTCAAAACAAGGGACCAACACAATAGATCAAAACCATATATATAAGAACACAAGATATGTTCCAACATTCACACAACAATAATAGCAAACATCCACAAAATAACCCAAAAGACGTAGGTATGAAAATACCTCACCCCACCAAATTAGTCTAGCAGTTGTCCTCAAATGCAAAGAAGTAATAAAATAGTCTAAAAATGACATAAATGGAGTAAAAGGGTCATCCTGCTAGGCTAATCCTGGGATGAGCTCTGCATGTCAGTGACTCCATATGTCTGGGCATCATTGCTCGGCTCAGCAGCATCCTTGGCTCCACTGGATCCCACCATTGAGGTATCTCTAAGTGATGCCTGCACAACTGTCTCAACCATGGCTCTTTTAAGATTTGCTAATTCATCATACATAGCAGCATCACAGACATCCAACTCCTCTTCATCAGTCTCTGCCTCAAACTCGACATTTGTATCATCAGCCCTAACAATATTTTTGGTCGTAGAAGATGGAGGAACCTCATAACTGGCTACAATATTAGTTCTCGGAATATCGGGAATCTCAACTGTGTTGAACAACATCGACAAATTTGTGGTCTTCAGCTCATCCAAATCCTTGCACAACCCCACAACATCGGTTTTTAAGGCAATCACATTAGCAGAATCACCCGACCTGCTGACAAGCCTCAACCCTCATAGCTAGGGCATCCAATGCAAGCCCGTGGCCTTCAATCAACTCTCTGTGCTCTCTCATCTCAGCCCTATTCGGGACCAAGGTAGCAACAATCAACCGCTCTATCATTCCAAGCACAACGACCTCTACTTGGAAGGCACACACATCAGTGGAATGAGCCAGATGGCCATCTTGTATAACATGGCTGGTGTGATATGGGGTCAGGAGGCAGCAACAACAACATAAGTAGTGGGAGGGGTGCAACAGTAGAACTAGGATTAGCAGAAGTAGAAGGACCAGGGGTACATGTAGGCTCACTGGCCTAAGGGGGCAGTATTCCCTCAGCCGGCAACATATCAACGTTAACTACCGGGGATGTATCCACTGGTGCAGCCCTCTTCGTGTCTGCCTTATCAGTCAAGTATTCATCGTCGATTCATCGTATGTCAGTGGAGGAAGTGGGAGTCACTTCCACATCTCTCTTGGAAGCTACAGGAACATAGGCGTGCTTGCACAACTCAGTTATCAATGTGAAGAAGGGAAGCGAGGTCTGACTCTGCTTGGCTCTCATGGCCATCTCTTGCTCAATGAGCAGACCCAAGTTTAATCTCTATCGATTCATAATAGAACCTAGATAGACAGCCTTCGAATGTCGAAGGATCGACTCATTCTACGAAGGTATAATGGTGCTGCTAATAAACCCAAACCAATATCTGACAGCCATGTTCAGGTCATTTTTTCAGTTGGTGCACTGGCCTCGATCCACCTCGGTGTCATATCAGAAATTAAGAGAGCCAACCAACCCTTTAGATCATTTAGGGCTTTTTTCTTGATGAGATCAATGCAATCATGCATGAAGTCCCTTGAACACTCGACTACTTCATTAATATCTGAACTGCTACACTTCACCTTCTTCCCGTGAACCATCACATGATCTACCGACTTAAACATAATGTCCTTCTCTTTCCCTTTTGGAACCAGCTCCCTATAAGAAAAGTAGAAGTTCAGGACCCAAGTAGGGATGTAAGAGGCTCGGGGCTTTGAGAAAAATTCAAATTTGTGGAACTTCAGAATTCTCCATACTTTGGGGTACCGGTCTACCATTCCATTTGTGGACAACCGCTTTTCCTTTAAAATAGTCCTCGGACCCTCGTCCTTTAATCTATTGAGTGACTGATACTCTCAAATTACACCTCCCTAAAGAAGCATAAGCGATCGTTATCAAGTAAAGAACCCAAGTTGTAGGTTGGGGTCGATCCCACAAGGAAAATGGTTTAGACTTTACTTTAACCAACACTTATATCCAATTAGTCAAATTATTTCCAACAAAACAGGTAATTAAAAGGGGGGGGGGTTGTGAAACCAATTGTAAGAATTCAATAAATAATCAGCAATCAAAAGTTTGTTTTGGTTGTTATCAAGATGAGAGAAATAACTAGGGTAGACGTGTTCCCCAGAAGCTCATAACACAGTAATCTTAGTAATAACAATCCTCTCCTAGTGTATTACATGCAAAGTGATAAGTTGGGTATCTCTAAATCCTTGGTTCGGCATTTAGAAAATTTCACCCCGCACCTTGGTCCGGCTACGTGTGTATAATTTACAAACCCTTACCTTTACCTCATATTAGACATCATAATCGATGTTTGGCTTAGTTATTACTTCGCACCAATCGACACTAGCCTATTAGATAGTATCACACTAAATCTATGTTGATAATTCTTTTCTTGTTGATTACCTCCTTGGTCCGGCAAGTAGCAACAA
>JAJOOS010003571.1:0-61844 GCA_029582725.1 Solanum chiquidenum | reverse complement strand
GAAAAGCGACGGACAGCGTCGCCCTTTAGAAATTTTAAAAAAATTAAAATTAAAATAAAGCGACGGACTCCGTCGCTTTTTTAAAAAAATTCAAAAAAGAAGAAGTTGAAAAGCGACTCAGTCCGTCGCTAAAAGAGACGGTGTCCGTCTCTAAAAATGACGCAGTCCGTCGCTTTTTGAAAAACGACGTTGTCCGTCGCTTTTTAGCGACGCAATCCGTCGTTTTTTGAAAAGCGACGAGCTAAAAAGCGACGGAAGTGACTGCGTCGCTTTTCCGTCAATTTTGACAAAAAAAGCGACGCAGTCCGTCGCTTTTGGCCGTCGTTTTTTGACAATTTTTTAGTAGTGAGATATGGGCATCATTGTAATGAAATTAGGTAGTTAGTGTCATGAATTCATTTCCTCGCTAATTTAAATATTCTTTTATCATATGACGATAGAGAGACAGGTTGATAGAAGTTGCACAAACCGAGCATAGACTCTTAATTAAGTTTAGATTACTTTTCCGAATGTAAAATTTTGAATGTAAAAAATCGAACAAGAATTTTGAGAGGTTATTTAATTTAGGTTTCTTCTATATATATATAAATTTCATTCTTTTGCACATGTATATTTTTCAAATGAAACATGATATTACTTTATTAAGATTGTGATTAGGATATGTCTTAGTCTGTTTTAATAAATAACTCTAAGTTGCTTAATTTAATAAAATTTGGTAAGTTAGATGTGCATTTTAAACTTTCAGTTGTTTGTATTAAATTGTAATTTTCTATTTAAAAAAAATTATAATCAGTAATATCATTCAATTTTTATAGCCACGCGAAGCGCGGTTGAGTTCACTAATTTCTAAATAAGATAAAATAATATAGCATAACATAATGTTTATTAAATTCTTGATCAAATACATTACATAGAGAAAGAATCAAATGAATAAAAATACACTTGGTGTACATTTAATTCGTAAGATTTTGGTATTAAGATCAATTTATAGCTTCACAAACAGTTCTTATGATCCCATTTTAGCCAGTTAAGGGAGTGATATCTCCCATTTTAAGCATGCTTGCACCAAAATCAAAGGCAAATGCTCGAGGGCTATTGCTCTATTCTAAAACAATATCATATGTGGATCCGCCACTCAAAAAGACTTGATCTGATTGAAGAAACTCTTTTCTTTACCTCCAATTCTTGAAGTAGTTGTTATCCAATTGATTGGTGTAACCAAATCAAGTGGAGCTAGGTTTCCATTTTGGCCTTCCAGAGGACATTGATATCTTCTAATGCTAGAAAATTCAGCATCGATATCTGTTTCATTACTGTAAATTCTATCACGAAAAAAGAAGCATTGTGCTTGACCAATTGAAGTGATCCTGGAATCAGTTAATTATTTGAATTAAATTGTTAGAACTTGATCTTATATATCTATACACGTATATGATCGCTAAAATTATATCTTCATTGATTTGTTTAGGTTTTACTTAATAAAGCAACCACGAACGAGAACCATATACTGGGCAATACTACAATTTATGTGACTCCCACACCACCACCAAATGCACTATCGGAGTCATGGTTAGAGCAGAGCTTGATGGGTCACTCCCTCTCCTTCAATGTGATGATAGATGGGAGGGAAGTGGCCATAGTGGTTCAGAACACAACTTTTATTGCTCAGGTAGTGGGGAAAGGATGTGTCTGTCCATGGGAACACACAATACCCATGCATGGATGAACATTGTCCAACAACACCAAATGAACTACCACTACCCTCAAACTTCCCTCTTTCATCTCCCTACTTGGAAGACCCAGTACCTCAACCCTTTGATCCAATCCAAGCTGGGATGCCCTTCCTACCACCAACTATGACAACTCTAGGCATGGATCCCCTCTACAACCCACTCCAACTATACCAACAGGGTACACCACCACCAGTTTTGGTGCCGATGGGGTCGATGAAGAGCTCCAACCAAGGACCAAGCAATGTAGCATCATCATCACAAGTACCACCTCATACCCCGCTGAATCCTTTACCTCAAATACAAACTATGAACCAAGAGGAAATAAGGGATGCCTTAGAATTATTGAGAGAAATGAAAACAAAGATAGTATTGTTAAGAGAAATAAAAATAATGTTATTCAAAGAAAAATTGAAAAAAAGCTAATCCTTAATTTTCATTTGAATCTCTTAAAAAGCTCGTTAAATATACGTCTGCCAATAAACTCTAGGTCAGGGAACTATGTGCTAGTTATGAACCCCACATTGAGGGAAATAGAATCACTGACAGGACCAAGGAGGAATTTACCCCTAATCCCCCCCTCCCAACAAGAACATATTAATGAATCTAATAATATGGAATTGCAGAGGATGCAATAGACCAAACCTCAAGAGGAACTTTCGTTCTCTCTTAGACGGCACAAACCTCCATTAGTAGCCTTATTAGAGACAAAAATTCAAATACACCAATCACTCCTGGAGGATTTTTCCTTTACAAGAATGATAGAGGTTCCGTTGATAGGTAACCCCAGGCGGCATTGTGGTGCTCTGGGATGATGCAATATTAGAGCTGGATGAAATTGGTACCACACACCAAGAAGTCCACGTGATCATTAAGTTAATCTCAATGAATATCTCATGGATATTTACTATTGTTTATGATATTAATCATAGATACATGCATAAAATACTTTGGGATAATCTGAGTAGCATTAAAAATAATTATAAAGGTTAATGGATAATAGGAGGTGACTTTACCGAACTCCTCCATAACTCGAAAAAAGGGGGGAAACCAAATTAGCACAAGTTGAGTTGAAGACTTTCAAGACATCATAAATTAATGTGAGCTAATAGATATGGCCTATAAGGGTAGTAGATATACTTGACTAAATAAACTCTTCCAAAATAAACAAGCCTTTATATTAGAACGACTAGATAGAGTAGTTGCAAATAATGAGTAGCTACTAAGTTATCCGGATGCCCAAATCCAACACTTACCCCAGACCCACTCGGACCATTGCCCGTTTCTAATATCCCTACTAAGAGATAAGGGGAATATTAGAAGTAAACTTTTTAGGTTAGAAACTATGTGGACGTCTCACCCAGAGTTTGGCAAAATAGTGGGCAACGTATAGGAAAATAATGATAACCTACTAGAAGCTTTAAAGGTTTTAGAAACAAATGTAACTAAATGGAAAAACATTACTTTTGGAGATACTTCCCAGAGGAAGAGGAGAATGTTGGACCGATTAAAAGGATTCCAAACATCTCCCAATTATTATAACAGTGTTTTCTCCATGAACTAGAACATAAGTTTATAGAGGAATACAACGACATTCTAGAAAGAGAGGAGGATTACTCGAGATTAAGATCTAGAATTAATTGGCTAACTCAAGTGGATGCGAACAAAAAAAATTCATACTACAACTTTAAACAAACGTAGAAGGAATAAAATCATCTACGTACAAATGGAGAATGGAAACTGGTTATATGAACAACAATGTATCATCAATTATACTTTGTCCTACTACATTAACCTCTTCAATACTAATCAAAGTCAATCTATAAGGATATTTAAACTAGTGGACACTAGTATAGTCTATCCAAGGAGTTATCAACCGTAGGAACTACTCTATCTAAGGGAGAAATAGTTAACACAATATTCTCCTTCCAACCATATAAAGCCTCAGGACCGGACGGAATCCACCCTTTCTTCTACAATTTTTTTTAGAGAAAGATAAGGTCAGAAAAAGAAAAATAATTTATAATTTTTTAAAACTAAAAATTAAAATTATTTTAAATATAAAAATCTATGTAAAGGATAAGTATATTTTTAAAATTTGAAATAAAAAATAAAAAAGAAGAAGATAAAATCAGAAAGAAACAAAAAAAATATTAATAAACTAATTAAAAATATGTTGCTAAAATAACTAATTATATTGACCAATATGTGTTTATGCTTATTAAATTAATATATTTGTTTATGCTTATTAGTTTTAAAAGAATTCCCTTGGTAAATTTTATATAAATGAGTACGTTAATAAAAAAGTAGTTTTATAACTCCCCATTACTCATCCACTACTACACCGTCCTAAAATCAATAAAAAATCATGAAATATGAAAACAATGTAACAATTTTTTTTAAAATAATGAATTGAAAAAGTAGGAAAGAAAAAATAAATTCAAAATGATTGTTGATCAGCCATTTTTAATAAATACAAAATAAATAATTCTAACTCTTATCAATAAAAAAGCAAAAAATGTACACGTTCTCAATTTCCTCAAATAAAGAAAAACAAAAAAATTATAAATTTCAGTTTCATAAAGTCAAAAAATTAGGAAGTTATTAACCTAACAATATTATTTTAAAAAATATTATAATATTGTATTTATAAAAAAAATAAAATGTGCTGGCGGTTAAATATTACAATTAGTGGGATCACTTTAAAATATATTTAAATATTATCATTTAATTTTGAGTTATGGATGGATAGTAATAGTTCCTAAAATAGAGGTAACTAACTTTTAAAAAAAATATTAACTATTTAAAACATAAACTAAAAAAATCAAAATGTTAGTTACATCGCAATAGATCATAAAATTTATTTTTCTTTACATTTTTTTTTTAATCATATTTTAATGTTTTTCTATAGTTATTTTATTTTTCTATGTTAATTATATTTTTAGTATTTTTTAAAAATTTATATTTCCACAATTATTTAATCATAGTGATGGATAGCTATTTAGACTAATTTGAGTTTTTATTTACGTGAGGATTTATAAATTTTATAGTACATAAATTGCATAAGCCTTTTGTTTATGCTTATTAAGTTAAAATGTGTTTATGCTTATTAGTTTTAAAAGGAGTCTGTTTGTAAATTTTATATAAATGAATACGTTAATCAAAAGAAAAAAGAGCAGTTTAATATCCCTATTACCCATACATTACTACACAGTCCTATAATCAATACAAATCTGTGTTAAAATATTTTATTTTTCAGTATTTATTTTAAATTAAAATAAAATAAAAAATCATGAAATAAATAATTATGATTATTTTAAATAATTACGTTAAATTAAAATATGTTTTAAGATTTTTTTCGATACACACCTCACCTTTAACCATATTATCATAAGTATTTAAATACTTTATTTATCGGTTGATCTTTTAACTAATAAAAAAATATAAATCACGAACTAAATGTACAAATTACTACAAAAAAAAATCATGCACTTTTAGTTATTATTAACTTTTGATATTTGTTTATGCTTATTAATTAATATTTGTTTATGTTTATTAGTTTTTAAAGAAGTCCCCTTATAAATTTTATTTAAATGAATACGTTAGTGAAATATTAACATTTACATATAGATAATTACTTCAAAATCTAAATATAGTATATGTAGATAAAGACAATTACACTCTGTTTGGATCATTGTTACCCATTGTATTGTATCGTTACCATACCTACAATATTTGTTTTGAATGTTACTTAAAATGTATTGTATTGTACTGTTAAATTTCGTTGTTACGTAACAATGAAAACCCCCATTTTATGGAACAAGCGATTTGGTGTGTTATGTCACACCCCGAGCCTACACCCTAGGCGAGACTGGCACTCGAGAACCATTGTAGGCCCCAAGCGAACCCTTGGCCTGTCTTACTCACTTAACGGAAGACTTAGACATAAGAAAGAGAATCAAAATACAAGATAACTCAACATGTCTCAAAATGAACTCATAATGTTTTAAAAATAAACATTTAACTAGCCAAAATGGCAACTCAAATCTGAATATAAGCCAATAACAAAATGATGACGAATGAACTAACATCTGACTGACTAACTATGAAGCCTCTAAAACAACTGAGATGGATGTCCGGACAGGCCCACGACATCTAAATGAACTAAAATGATAAAGTAATAAAAAAGGGAGATCCTCCGGAATGAAAGGAGGCTCACCAACAACTCTAAAGCTCAACTGGATCAACGATGCGCTGGATGCTAATCTTAGTTACATGCGTCTGCATCATACGAAAATACATGCCAATTGGCATCAGTACATTGAATGTACGAGTATGCGAGTTGGAATTCTAAGCACAGCTTAAGCTTGAAAAGAATCTAAAAGGAACTGAAGAACTTACCTGGCTCAACGCAACTCAACATAACTGAACTCATTTCAATATAAAGCAGTTTAAAAATAAGTGCAATATAAAGAAAAATTGTTTAAAACATGATGTCAACTCTGTGTGTATGCAAAGATACGTATAACTTTGAGATGTATGTAAAAATACAAATAATCTGATGTTTATAAAAATACAAAATACTGATGTGGGAGCTTCTCTAACCGACAACCATCACTTAAGAGTTATAGTGATGATACAACACTTTACCTCACGCTGCCAAGGACCATCCTATACCTTACCGGGGGTATAAGACCTAACTCATTAAGTGGATCCACTAGTCTATGCTAAAAAACATTAAAGGTTTCATCTAAAATGTATGACCCTTTTCTACCCATGATGGCTACATGGTTTATGAGGGCTGTGGGTTCTCTGAACGCTTTTCCATATCGTTGCTCAATACTATTCCCAAAATATGATACTAGCTCTTTATGTTTAAAAACATATTTCTTTATGTGATTTGAGATAATTGCTCAAAAACTTAGTTCAAAGGCTATCTTGGAAATCAAAGTTTCCCCTCTTGCTTAATTATGAAAGCATTTACTCTTTTCTGAAACTAGCCCGAAGGCTCTTTGTTAATCGAGGTTTACTTTCTTGTTTAAATGTGAAAGCATTTTAAACTCTTTGGGAATACATAGTCCCCATATACTTTTGAAGAAATGAACTTCAATTTTTCTCTTTACTGAACTCAAAGAGCCTTACAACAAATTTAAAACATTTGTAGAAGACTTTTGAAAACTTTATGCACTTCTCTTGACTTGACTCTTAACTTCTCTTGACTTGACACCTTACTGATCTTGACTTGACTCCTAACTGATCTTCACTTGACTCTTAACTGATCCTTGAATTGAATTATGGATTCAAGGATTGCGATTTGTGATTGGAAAGATCTCATGATGTTTAGGAATGATTTTAGATAGCTAAACATGAGAAAAGACCAAAATTCAATATTTGAGGGTGGGTCCGCGATGCGGAGAGACATTAAAAATTTAGTTTCGAAAATGACTTTTGAGTCAGAACGCTTCGTGACGACTCCGCGATGTGGAATGATTTTTCCCAGTTCAGGGGACTAGCTCCTTGATGCGCCACCACAACCAGATTTCGTCCGACGAAATTTCTTCTTTGTTTTTCAGCTCTAAACCCTCTAAACTCCATGGGTTCTTTTCCCAAACACTTAGAATCGATTATATGTTCAAAGTACATCAGATTATAATCAAAATCAAACCTAAATTCATGGATTCGAATCAAATGACTCCTCAACGATTTCAACAAATCAATAATTTAATAGAACTTCAACAAACTCATCAAGAAACTCAATTTCTAAGCTTTCAAGAACTTAAATTTACTGAAATAAATCATGATTGGCACGCGGGTGAACTAACTCAACACTATGTGATATCACATACCTTGTAGGGATCACCCCCGATGAAATCCACAATCTAAACTCAACGAACTTGACGATTTCCTTGCTTCTCCTTCTCTTTTCTCCTCTTCTTTCCTCTTCTCTAAAACCCTAACTCTTTTCCAAAAGCGTAAAACTGACCAAGTTCAGTTTAGACCCTTAATTAATTCACTAAAACGAATTTAATTAATTGGATAAGGAAAATACTGAAATACCCTTCAAAAATCCGAATTGGACATTTCCTTATTTGAACATCCCAACTTTCAATGGGCGCATCTCACTCATACAAACTCGGATTCGCACAATCTTGGCGGTGTTGGAAAGATCGTTCCAAGAGATTTCCAACCATACCTAGAAGTAAACCTAAATAATCCTTATCTAGGAGTTATGTCCGTATGAAATTAACCAAAAACTCACTTTTTTCCTAACTTGAGTAAATTTCCAGATTTTCATTCTTTCCAAAAAATGACTATTTCAAATTCTTAGCTTCTTCCTAGCTATTTCAAATTGCGAAATGTTACAATATCTCCCCCTTGGAAATATTCGTCCTCGAATGAGATTATTCTTAATAGTCTAAAGGTGTAACATGCAACACTCAGTTCAAACACCCACAAACAAATGCAAAACAACATGCCAACTTGTAAATAAATACTAAGAAAGGATTAGTACGTTGATCTGGAATTTCTCTAGGTTCGAAGAGATGTGGATATCTCTTCTTCATACTTTTTCACCAATAGACATCTCTCAAGTCACGGTACATCTTGGTGGAGCCCGGATGAATGAAATATCTGGAGCTATGAGCTTCCTCCATGATCCTCTCTTGGGTCCATCCACCATTGGTATACAGAACCTACCTTGATGTCTCAACACACCATATCCCCCTTGTTCAAAAGCTAATACTTTTTTATTATGAACATTTTCCTTCAATTCAAGCAAGATAGGGTCTTGGTCTTGCTCGCCTTTTACTGTTGACACTAATGATGATTCAGCCCCATTCATCACAACTCCTCCTCCTTCTGTGGAATCCATAAGTCTGACTCCCAAGCGTGTAAGTCTATGCACATTTTTTTGCTAACTCTTTCTTACCTTATTCAAAATGGGCGGTACTACCCATAGATAACCTGCTCAAGGCATCATCAACAACATTAGCCTTACCTGGGTGATAAAGAATACTCATGTCGAAATATTTGAGTAATTCTAACCACCTCCTCTGTCTGATACTAAGCTCTTTCTGACTAAACACATACTGAAGACTCTTGTGATTGGTGAACACATCCACATGAACACCATAAAAATAATGGCGCCATATTTTCAAAGCAAATACTACAGCAACCAATTTTAAGTCATGGGTTGGGTGATTCTTCTCATGAACTTTCAACTGTCTGGAGGCATAAGTTATAACCTTGCCATTTTGCATTAACACACAACCCAAACCAACTCTAGACGTAACACAATACACCACGAAACCTTGAGTACCTTCTTGTAAGGTCAACATTGGGCATTAGTCAACCTCTTTTTCAATTCTTGAAAGCTTTTCTCACAAGCTTCAGACCATTGAAACATCACTGTCTTCTAAGTTAACTTGGTCAAATGAGATGAAGTAGATAAAAATCACTCGACAAACCCTTTATAATATTCAGCCAAACCCAAGAAACTCCTAATATTAGTTGGAGATGTGGGTCTAGGCCAATTCTGTACTGCCTCTATCTTTTGAGTATCAACTTTAATTTCCTCTCCAGACACAATGCGGCCTAAGAATGCCACAGGCTTAAGCCAAAACTCACACTTAGAGAACTTGGTGTACAACTCTATATCTTTTAAAGTCTGAAGAACTATTCTGAGATGGGTAGCATGATCTTCTTCATTCTTTGAATAGATTAGTATGTCATCATTGAAGACGATAACAAACATATCTAAATAAGGTTTTGAAAACTCTATTTAGAAGGTCCATGAACGCTGAAGGTGCATTGGTCAAATCTAAGGACATGACCAGAAACTCATAATGACCATAACGAGTTTTGAAAGCTGTCTTTGGAATATCACATTCCTTTACTTTCAACTTATGGTAGCCAGATCTGAGGTCTATCTTAGAAAAACAAGAAACAACCTGAAACTGATCGAAAAGATCATCAATTATTGGAAGAGGATACTTGTTCTTGATGGTAACCTTGTTCAACTGGTGGTAATCTATACCCATCCTAAGGGAACCATCTTTCTTTCTCACAAATAAGATTGGAGCGCCCCAAGGTGAGACACTTGGTCGAATGAAACCTTTCTCTAAAAGATCTTTCAACTGCTCTTTTGACTCTTTCAACTCTGTTGGTGCCATTATGTATGGATGAATATATATAGGACGAGTATATTGAAGAACATCTATACCGATGTCTATTTCTCTCTCAAGAGGGACTCCGAGTGGATCATCTGGAAAGACTTCTGGAAACTCTTATACTACTGGAACTGACTGAATATGAGGTATCTCAACACTAGAGTCATTAACTCAGACTAAGTGGTAGACACACCCCTTAGAAACTAACTTCCTTGCCTTAAGGTACGAAATGAAATGACCCTTAGGCACTGCTGAACTACTCTTCAACTATATAACTGGTTCACTGGAAACTGGAACTTGACTACTCGAGTTTTACAATCTATTGATGCATAACAGGCATGAAGCCAGTCCATACCAAGAATGACATCAAAATCTACCATGTCTAACTCAATTAAATCAGCCATGGTACTCTTGTGATTGACGAAAATGGGACAATCACGATAGACTCTCTCTGCTAGAATAGACTCACCAATAGGTGTTGAAACACTGAATGGTTCACAAAGTTGCTCTGGAATAACATCAAAATTCATAGCAACAAATAAACCAATCCTGCTCCTCATGTCAGCTACCATCTCCAGGGCATAGCGGGAAAGTTGTGCGAACTTCAGACTGTAGTCATGAACACTCATAGACTCCAGATTAATGGTGATAAACTCTCTTATCTTTGCCTATTGCAACTCACGAGGAAAGAAACGTCCCATGAGAACACTCTGAAACACAACCCAACTCACTATTGGCGCATCCTCAGCACTATTATTTTTCCATTGGTCGAACCAGACTCTAGCAACACCCTTCATTTGGTATGCAGCTAGTTCCACCCTCTCAGCATCTACAACATGCATAATCTCGAAAATTTTCTGAAGATCTTTAACAAAGTTCTTTGGATCCTCTGTGACACTTGAACTTGTGAAGCTTGGTGGGTTCATCCTTAAAAACTCATGGATCCTTGAAGTATCAGCCACTTCCTATCGATTATCTCTCTGTTTATCTTGATGGGTCACAACTTGACTTAACATCCGGATAGCTTCACAAAATTCAACATTGGTGACCTCTCCTTGGGGTTGAACTTCTGGTGCATTAGGTACCGCTTGTTCCTCGACATTTCTCCTAGAAGGAAGACCTCAGACATCTCTTTGTGGAGGAATGATTATCTGAAAACACGCGCAAACATGAATTAGAGGGAAACTTTTTAGAGATCAACTTTAATGCACGAAATTAGTGTGAAAGAAGTGAGAATTTTTCCTAAATGTTACAGCCTCCTAATTATAGATGTGGCGTGCTACACAACAATAACTAGGACTCTACAGACACCGCTTAATAGACTCCCTATGACTCTTGAACTCTGTGCTCTGATACCAAGTTGTCACACCCTGAACTTACACCCTAGGCGAGAGTGGCACTCAAGAACCATTGATGGCCCCAAGCAACCCTTAGCCTAGCTTACTCACTCAGCGGAAGACTTAGACATAAGAAAGAGAATCCAAATACAAGATAACTCAACATGTCTCAAACTGAACTCATAATGTTTTAAAAGTAATCATCTAACTAGCCAAAATGGCAACTCAAATCTGAACATAAGCCAATAAAAAAGTGAAGACGAATGAACTAACATCTGAATAACTATCTATGAAGCCTCTAAAACAATTGAGATGGATGTCGAGACAGGCCTACGACATCCTAATGAACTAAAATGTTGAAGTAATAAAAAGGGGGATCCTCCGGAATGCAATGAGGCTCACCAACAACTCTGAAGCTCAACTGGATCAACGATGCACTGGATGCTGATCCTGGTTACCCGCGTCTGCATCATAAGATGATGCAGGCCAATTGGCATCAGTACATTGAATGTACGAGTATGCAAGTTGTAATGCTAAACACAACTTAAACTTTAAAAGAATCTGAAAGGAACTGAAGAACTTACCTGGCTCAACGCAACTCAACATAACTGAACTCATTTCAATATAAAGCAATTTAAAAACAAGTGCAATATAAAGAAAAACTGTTTAAAACATGATGTCAACTCCGTGTGTATGCAAAGATACATATAACTCTGAGATTTATGTAAAAATATAAATAATCTGATGTATATAAAAATACAAAATATTGTTGTGGAAGTGTGTCTAACCGACAACCATCACTTAAGAGCTATCGTGATGATATAACACTTTACCTTACACTGCCAAGGACCGTCCTATACCTTGCCGGGGGTATAAGACCTAACTCACTAAGTGGATCCACTAGTCTATGCTAAAAAGATTAAAGGATTCATCCAAAAAGTATGACCCTTTTTCTACCCATGATAGCTACATGGTTTATAGGGGCTGTGGGTTCTTTGAACGCTCCCCCATATCGGTGCTCAATACTACTCCCAAAATATGATACTAGATCTTTATGTTTAAAAACATATTTCTTTTTGAGATTTGAGATAATTGCTCAAATACTTAGCTCAAAGGCTATCTTGGAAATCAAAGTTTCCCCTCTTGCTTAATTATGAAAGCATTTACTCTTATCTGAAAACTAGCCCGAAAGCTCTTTGGAAATCGAGGTTTACTTTCTTGTTTAAATGTGAAAACATTTTAAACTCTCTGGGAATACATAGTCCCTATATACTTTTGAAGAAATGAACTTCAACTTTTCTCTTTAAGGAACTCAGAACTCAAGCCTTACAACAAAGTTAAAACATTTGTAAAAGACTTTTGAAAATTTTATGCACTTCTCTTGGCTTGACTCTTAATTTCTCTTGACTTGACTCTTTACTGATCTTGACTTGACTTTTAACTGATGTTGACTTGACTCTTAACTGATCCTTGAATTGAATTATGGATTCAAGGATTGTGATTTGTAATTGGAAAGATCTCATGATGTTTAGGAATGATTTTAGATAGCTAAACATGAGAAAAGACCAAAATTCAATATTTGAGGGTGGGTCTGCGATGCGGAGAGACATTAAAAATTTAGTTTCGAAAATGACTTTTGAGTCAGAACGCTTCGTGACGACTCCGCGATGTGGAATGATTTTTCCCAGTTCAGGGGACTAGCTCCGCGACACGCCACCACTCCGATGAAATTTCTTCTTCGTTTTTCAGCTTTAAATTCTCTAAACCCCATGGGTTCTTTCCCCAAACACTTTGAATTTATTATATGTTCAAAGTACATCAGATTCTAATCAAAATCAAACCTAAATTCACGGTTTCGAATCAAATGACTCCTCAACGATTTCAACAAATCAATAATTTAATAGAACTTCAACAAACTCATCAAGAAACTCAATTTCTAAGCTTTCAAAGAACTTAAATTCACTTAAATAAATCATGATTGGCGTGTGGGTGAACTAACCCAATGCTATGTGATCTTACATACCTTGTAAGGAGCATCCCCGACAAAATCCACAAGCTAAACTCGACGAACTTGGCGATTTCCTTGCTTCTCCTTCTCTTTTCTCCTCTTCTTTCCTCTTCTCTAAATCCCTAACTCTTTTCCAAAAGCGTAAAACTGACCAAGTTCAGTTTAGACCCTTAATTAATTCACTAAAACGAATTTAATTAATTGGATAAGGAAAAGACTGAAATACCCTTCAAAAATCCGAATTGGACATTTCCTTATTTGAACAGCCCAACTTCCAATGGGCGTATCTCACTCATACAAACTCGAATTCACACAATCTTGGTGGAATTGGAAAGATCGTTCCAAGAGCTTTCTAACCATACCTAGAAGTACACCTAAATAATCCTGAGCTTGGAGTTATGTCCATTTGAAGTTGACTAAAAACTCACCTTTTTCCTAACTAGTAAATTTCCAGATTTTCATTCTTTCCAAAAAATGACTATTTCAAATTCTTAGCTTCTTCCTAGCTATTTCAAATTGTGAGATGTTACAGTTACCATTGTTACTTAATTTCTTTTTCCAATTATATCTTACTTAATAATTCATGATACTATTTTACCCTTTATCCTATATTATTTAATTTTACTCAAACCTCCTACCCTAGAGTAATTAAGGATATTTTAGTAAATTTATAAATTATAATACATAACGATACAATCAAAACAAACAATAAATTTTTTATTAAACAACAACAAACTATACAGTCTAGCCAAGCATTGTATCAACCATACAGTACAGTATAATAGAGTACAATACAATACATTACATTATGAAACAATAGGTAACAATAATCGAAACAGAGTATTAGGGAACTCTTATTATGAAAAGTGTAAAACAATTTATTTGTTTTCTATTTCTATTTATGCATAATTATTTTTGACAATATAACTTTTTTCCTTCTTCTTTGGATGTGTGTGCCTTTGTAGTTGTTGAGACAAAGTCACTATAATCAACTTCATACTTAGAATTCAATGAGATTTGATATATAGATATAGTAACTTTTTAAGCATTGAAATCTCTTATCAGTAATTATTGCAAACCATTAGTTTTTGTTGATTTTTTTCCTTTTTTTTTGCTTATAACTTTTAATGATTTTAAGTTTTTATTTGCACGATGATTGGTATTTAATTCGCTAGGTTTGAATCTTTATTTTATTTTATTTTATTTTAATATATCGTTAAAGTTATTATGTATACATATTTAATGTGAAACATTTATTCGATAATATTATTTAATAATAAGTTAAATTTAAAAATTGTCAATAAATTAATATTTACAATTATATTTATCAATTAACCGTGCAACGCATGGACATGTATATTAGTTTAAAAAAAAAAAAGAACTCTCCAAATATTTTCTCTCTAAAACTTGAAGAAGAAGAAGATTCAACCTAGGGTTACAAGTCAAGGTCTTAATTTCACCATTGAAGGCTAGCTTTTGGATTCAAGGTATGATACTTTTCATCCATGGATTCCTTTCATCCATGGAGTTCCCAAATTCCTCTATTTCTAAAGGTAAAATTCCCCAATTGAATTAGGGTTTTCTTCAATTATCACGAGTTCTTTACATTGTTGATTCTAAATATTTAATTATGTTCTCCTGTGTATGAATAAATGAAATATGATGATTTTATGATGATTTCCCCATCTTTCCTAGTTATGAATCATATGATGTGGGATTTTGATCTTCAAGGAAGAGTTTATGAAATTAAGCATGGATTGCAAGATTTGCATGTATTTATGATGAAATCCATATCTAACCATTTTTTTTCTATGCATTGATGATTGAAAATTGGTTTTGAGCCTCAAGAGGTAAATTATGGACTTATGCATTGTTTTATAAAATCTATGCAAATGTTTTAAGAGTGCTTTGAGGGTAAAGTACTAATGATGATGTTTTGTTGTGAAAGAATACTCTCATAAACACATACTAGCCTGATGTGAAAGGTTTTCTCACATAGAAAGGATTCTTAGGTTGAAAGGCTTCCTCACCAAATTGAATCAAAGATAAAGAGATATCCTAATGAACTAGCTTGGATTGGTTTTCCAAGGGCACCTTTCCATGTTTAATGAAGTCAAGTACGAAATAACTATTCCGTGGGATTTATGCTTAGAACCAAGTGGATATTGATGATGGGATGGAATCACTCCCGTAGTAGTGGACGGGTTTCTAGAAGCAATCTCATGAGATAAAAGCTTCCTCATTAGTAGAGGCCGAGTTTCTAGTAGAAATCTGCTTATCCCTTAACTATCTGCCACTATAGGTTGATTAGCTAGTGGATGCATTTAAGCTAGAAGTTCATGGTACTTACTTTGTCAAGTAGGCTAACCCTTTCAGTGTGGGAGACATCGGGGGATCATGCTATAATTCCACACAAGTAATAATGAATTAAGGTTACTTCAAGAAGTATCGCATATGAGTTCAAAGGTTTTAAAGATGAAGTTAACTTGCATTGACCATGATGTTATGACTTATGTTTTCTAACTCTTTTATATCATGTTTTAGCTTGGTCAATTGCATGTCATAAAATGAAATGTCCCTTTTAGCATGATTTAAATGTTTTATGCATGACTATCATATTTGGTACATTGTTTTGTACTAACACATACTCTTGCCTACATTTCCCCAAATGTAAGGTCCTGCAGTCAGGGTCATCAGTTTCGTGGCTAGAGGTTGACTTGAGTTATTTCTGAGCTTTGGTGAGTCCTCATGCTTGGAGGACGAAGTTTTAGTGTTTCACTTTATTTCATGTATTTTCTTTTTTGAACATAATGTATGGGCGAGGCCCAATTTCATTCTATTGTATTAGATGGCTAAGATGAGACAAGTGTATTAAACTTTCGCTTTTCTTTTATAAAATGTTTTGGACTTGGACTAGGACTATTGTTTTACTCTTATTTTTCTATTTGTTATGTTATTAGAGTTAATTGGCTTGTATAGGATCCTTGGGGGTTCTATAGGTAATGTTACATCTAGGGGAAACCCTGGGTCATGAAAGATGGGGGCGGCGCGGGGTGGGGGGATGGGAGCTAAGGGATGGGTTGGCGTAAAAAAAAAAATTTGAAATATTTCCTAATTTTTTTTATTGGAATGGCATGGGTAGGGGTAAATTTGAAATATTTCCCAAAAATAATATTTTTTATAAAATTTTATGGGGGTGGCGGTAAAGGGGGTGGCCTTGTTAGGGCGGTCGCGGGGGGGATGCCAAAAAACTTAAAAAATAAATTAAAAATATTTTTCAAAATCAAAATTTTGTGGGTAAGGAGTAGGGGTGTAGAGATTGGGTGAGGGCAAAAAATCTTAAAATTTGAAAAAAAATTCAAAAATATTAGTTATGTTTTTTATTTTTTTAAAACTGAAATGCTTTATCATTTAAAAATAAGTCTATGTAACAAAAATGTTCAAGCGTACATATCTAATTGTTCAATTTTGAAGATCCATCTTTCGTTACATTCAACTTGAGACTATTGTATCGGTCTCATTAATAGTGGTCTTCAAACATGTTGGGTTTTGAAAGGTGTGAATGGAAAATGAAGTGTTGTGACTTTTATGAAGAGATATGATTTTAATGAAAAGTTGTGACTTTTATGAGAGTTATTACTTCTATGAAAAGTTGTTGTAACACATCAGATTCGAGAAGATGAAAAAATGCAGCTTTCTAGGATCTGTGTTAGAACCAATGGAAGCCACCGACAAATCGTGTGTCAGACCATGGACCGTAGGTGGGGAAGTACGGTCAGTGGTTGGACTTATGGACCTTAGGTCTTCCTGTAGGTGAGGGTCAACACCTATTTAGAGGAAAATCACTTTTCTGTCAACTTTAAACGGTCATATCTTTTAGCACAAAATGAATTAGGTTGCCCATGACCAAATTTTCTTTCCAATGCCACCGAGTTTGATAAAATCCAAGCTTTAAGTAAAGCGTTATGCTAATTTTAGTAAAGCCCTATCGGGCATGCCACGAACCACAAGCCAGTTGAGTGGCAGTGGTCCAGACGACGGCCCTTCAGTCCACTCGTTAGTGGCACTTCATCAGCTTTAAGTCATGGTCAACATGACTTAGATTACCCATGGACTTCCGGCTGAGCGCATCAACAACAATATTACCTTTGCCGGGATGATATAAAATGTCAACATTGTAGTCCTTTAATAATGCTAGCCATCTCCTTTGTCATAGGTTCAACTCCCTCTACTTAAGTAAATAATGAAGGCTCTGGTGATCAATGAAAATATCTATATGAACCCTATATAGATAATGCCACAAATTTTTTAGGGCAAAGACAACTGCAGCCAGCTCAAGATCGTGTGTAGGATAATTCTGCTCATGCTTCTGCAACTGTTTAGAGGCGTATGCAATAACCTTACTATGCTGCATAAGAACACAACCTAGGTCAATTCTTGAGGCATCACAATAAAGAACATAACCCGCATTACCATCTAGAAGAGTTAGGATAGGTGCGGTGGTAAGCCTTTTTTTAGTTTCTGAAACCTCTGTTCGCATGCCTTGGTCCACATAAACTTAGTTGGCTTATGTGTTAATTTTGTTAGTGGTGCAGAGGTAGAAGAGAATCCCTATACAAGCCTTCATTAATACCCTACCAAGCCTAAAAAGCTGGTAACCTACATTGTATTCAAGGGCCTCGGCCAAGTCATCACTGTTTCAATCTTTTGTCCATCAACCTTAATCCCCTCACTTGTAATATTATGACCAAGAAAAGATACATAATTAAGCCAAAAATCACAGTTAGAGAATTTAGCATATAAGCAACAATATTAAAGAATGTGCAATACAACTTGCAAGTGGTATGCATGCTCAGTTTCCGACCGTGAATATATAAAAATGTCATCAATAAACACAATCACAAATTCATCCAAGAATGATTTGAAGACCCCGATTCATAAGATCCATAAAGGCTACTGGGGAAATTGTATGCCCCAATGACATGACAAGGAATCGAAAATGGCCATACCTTGTCCCAAATTCTATTTTTGGGATATCAACTTCCCTGACTCACAACTGATGGTAACCAGACCGCAAGACACTCTTGGAAAAGTATTTGGCACCTTGTAACTGGTCTAATGAGTCATCAATCCACGAAATAGGATATTTATTCTTAATAGTGGCTTTATTTAGTTATCTATAGTCAATACACATCCGTAAGGAGCCATCTTTCTTTCGGACAAAGAGCAGTGGAGCACCCCATGGGGAAGTACTTGGCATGATTAAACCTTTATCGAGCAAGTCCTTCAACTATTCCTTCAATTCTCTGAGCTCTGCAGGTGCCATTCTATAGGGAGGAAACGATATAGGTTGTGTATCAGGAAGAAAGTCTATAGCGAAATCAATTTCCCTTTCTGGGGAAATTCCAGGAAGATCGTCAAGGAATACCATTGGAAATTCATTCACAATAGGAATTGACTGAAGAGACGTTTGCTCCTTATCAATATCCTTTACATGAACATTGGGGAATATACAACCTTTAGCAATCAACTTTTGTGCCCTAAGGTATGATATAATCTTACTCGTGGGTGTGGCAACATTAGCCTTCCACTCAAGGACTGGCTCACATGGAAAGTAAAATCTGAATATCTTTGCACGATAATCAATATTAGCATAGCAAGCTGCCAACCAATCCATACCCATGATAACATCAAAATCTAGCATAATCAGCTCAACTAAATCAATAGAGGTTTGATGATCATTAATTAATACCGTACAACCTTGATAGACACGACTAGCTAAAATAGAATCGCCAACTGGTATAGACACCTCAACTGGTTGTGGCAACAACTCATATTTCATGGAAATCTTACTAGCAATAGATGAAGTAATATATGAAAATGTAGAGCCAGGGTCTATAATTACGTAAACAACTTGAGAAGATATCATCAATATACCTGTGACAACATCAGGGGATGCCTCTAAATCCTCTCGGCCTGTGAGTGCATAAAAGTGGTTCAGGCCACCGCTCAAACTTGATGTATCTCCTCTAGCTCTCCCTCTATTACGACCCTGAGTAGACTGTGGTCTTGGTCGTGGGGCACAGACTAAAGGTGAAGAGGCTGTTGTGAATCCTGAAGGCTGAGGTAAATCACCTTTACTCAACCTCGAGGACCGACTAATAAAATTACCTATATTCCCACAATATAACATGCACCTGAACCCTATCTACACTACAAGTGTGTGGCTTACTGCACTGTGTACAATGAGGAGTGGGATATCTTATTTATACGGAACGATCCTGTTGATCACCCTTAGGCTGACCTAAGCTCTAACCTAGTCCTAACTGACTATACCGATCAACCCGCAGTACCTGCACCTGTGGTGAGACACTACCCGCTGGACGAAATGGATATCAATGGAATGGGGGTCTAAAATCACAATGTGTCTCCCTATAAGACCCCATAGTACGGGCCCTCTTACTCTGCTCCCTATCCCTTTGGGTATCACCAATCTGTTGAGAAAGGTCCTCTGTAGTCTAAGTGAATGCCTGTATGCGGGAAATCTCTACATCATCCGATAGGGATGCTACCCTACAATCTCGGATGAGATGATCTACCAAACCATCAACATAACGATGAACTCTGGCTCTCATGGTACATACAATGTCTGGTTCGTATCTCGCCAAAGAATTAAACCTATGGCTATAATCCCTCACATTCATGGTTTCTTGCATAAGAATGATAAACTGGTCATGACGGGCCTCTCAAAATTCCCATGGAAAATATTGGGCAAGGAAAGCCTTAGAGAAGTCCTCCCACTCTATTTGGCGGAGCATCAGGTTCTCTAGATCTCTCACAGTCCTCATACAGAAGGATGACTACATCACGTAGTCGAAAAGAAGCCAACTCCACAACCTCTGTGACAGAGGCATACATCACCCTCAATATTCTATATATGTGGTCTATAAATTCTTGGGGGATCCTCAGTAGGACTAGATCTCGTAATTACTGGAGGGGTAAAATGAAGAAACTCTCGTACCTTCAAACTTTCTGGCCGGTCTCTCCTAGTATCTACCACTAACTCCAGTTGTCGCTCATGAATAGAAACCATCCTAGTCAGCAACTGAACGACCTCCCTAATCCCCTGCTCCCCAGTCTATGGTGGAGGAACAATAGGTACTAGAGGTCCTGTATTCCAACCTTCCTCAAGTACCAATGGAATTGGTGAGGCTGGGGTACTGCATCTCCTTGGGCTTCAACAGGTGCCGGGGAGGCTGGTATTAAGGGTACTGGAGATTCACTCTATGGCTCCGAGTGGAATCTATCACTTTGACCAGGTGGGGAACGGCTAGTACCTTCCCTTAGATCCATGCCTATCTCTCGATTTTCCATATCCAGAGCGAGTGTAGCCTGTTAGATGAGAAACATTAAGCACGGTTTAGATTTCAAATGTTTTATACTTTTGCGCTATAGCACGATTTATTAGTTTAATGAAATGTAACTATTCTTAAATTCCCTATAGCCTCTTGATTATCAGTGTGGTGCACAACACACCCATAAACAAGACTCTACTAGACACGACTTGTGGACCCCAGGATACGACCTGCTCTGATACCAACATTGTCACGCCCTGAAATAGGGGTAGTAACTGGCACTATATACCCTACTAGATCAAGTTACCCACTAAAACATAATAGCTAACCAAACTGTGAGAAAAAAAGATTGGGAAACACAACCTCTAAAAGCTGAAGCCTGACCCTGAAAGTCATGACCTGAATAAGAATAAAACATACAAACAATGGTAGAAAATCAAAAAAATAAAGATTTACTGGCTAGATGGCGAAGACACAACTGAAGACATACTTACTTACAAACATATCTATACGTGCCAAGTCTATGGGCTGGAGATTGAAACATACAAAATAAAACCCAGAATATTGTGTCCAGAATAGCCTGTATGAGTGACATAAGCACTGTTGGGACAATGCCCCGACTATACCCAAACTGTACAACCAAAGTAAACCTCCTCTGATAGCCCAAGGATAAGATGGAGCTTACCAACTCACAGTTGAACCTGAATCCTAGTGGGTGGGTAGATCAGAATCCCTGCCTGAACCTGCTCGCATGAAACAAAAAGCAACGTCCCCAAGAAATGGGACGTTAGTACGAATCAAAATGTGCTGGTGTGTAAAGTGGAAAGTAGAATCATAAATAGTTACTGTAAAAGGGTAATAGAGATACCACCTGAAATTGAAACTCAAATAATCTCCCTAGCTGACATTTGGCCTCCTACTATTTGCATATATATATATATATATATATATTATATATGTATGTATATATATATATATGTATGCAAATTCATTACATACCCAACCAAATGCTAGCAATGGTGGTGCTTCTGGGTAACTAACCGACACAATATACGCCAACCTATGGCCATCAGTGTTTGATATGCATGATTATAGGAAATAAGCCCCATACCTCCCGATTATAGATAGGGATTAGAATGTATAGGATGCCATGTCATGGATTTATAACACCTATATGTTATCATTGTCATGTTCAATCTTGGCCCGTTTGTAGTCTTGTTCTCATTACCCCACAATCACTTTTGTATAACATGTAACCATCTCATGGAACCTCGTATGTTCTTCCAAATAAGCTTGAAAAGTTAACTCAAATTTTAGAAAGATAACCTAACCTGGCAGATATTCATAAGAAGTTTAAGGTGATTTACTTAGTTCCTAACTTGGTTCCTACATAACTTATAAACGATTTATTTCAAAAACCAAGTGTTGTAATAGTTTAAGCATTTAAGTTATATTTGAGAGATTAGATGTTCATGAGTTAGTGTAAAGATTTTTCATAATAACTTTAAGGGGGAAAGAGGGCTGGTTACAAGTAATAAAGGTCTCCCATGAATTTTAAGTCACATCACCCAAAAAAGAATAAGAATTCATACATGCGGACATATAGTCAAGGAAACCGATAAAATGACATGTAGATGTGGAATACTCTCTTTATCCGAATGAGTGGAATATCAAAATAATAGAAGCACGAAAATAATTCAGCTGAGATCCCAATGTATTTCACTGAATGTCTTTTTAGCAAGAGAATAGAAAAATATCACATTTGGCGTTTTAGGAATTTCCCAGGAGTGGTGCTAAAATGAGGGACAGAGCTTGGCCTTAACATACCTTTCCAATGAACACTCGAATGACCGTAGTTTCTTCACAAAAGTTGCTCCTTATGTCCTAAGCTTCGCAAAAACTATATATACACAGGTGGTATGCACCTATAAACAATTCATAATTGAGCTTAAATTGGAAGAATTGCCATATGGCCTCAACTTGACGAAACGTCCGTAGAACTTCATAAAAACAATCATAAAAGAGTCCGAACATGATTACCTTAGTTAACCAAGTGTAAACCTTGAAGAAACACCAATAACTACAATTTTATATCTTCAAAAACTAGCTCCAAACACAGCTAATAGAAGGGGAAAATGATTGCCACGTGTAGAGATCACGTTTCTAGGCCCGGTCAACCATTATTGGTAGAAATCTTCAAAAACTAACCTTCATCATGCAAGAACTCTATTAGAAAAGAAATGTTTTCATGGCTTAAAACGTTGAGTAAGCTGACATACCACGTTTTTTACCCGACCTAGTTCACAACCCAGATTCTACCCCGGCAGTCCGCAGTAAAACCCTCATAACTTTTTACTCCGGTGATGGTTGAATATGGGGTTTTGTGCATTGTAAACTAGACTCTTAGGCCTTCGATTTGATAGGTCATGGGCCTTCTAACTCTTTATATATTGGGAGAAAACATTCAAGACATTTGACCCAAAGTTAAGAAAATATTATTAGAGAAACTTCGATCACTTTTGCCGACCTTATTTTCGATAATTTTCTTGACTTCAAAACTTAACATACTAACCTTGTGCTATTATAATAACTCATAACACACTATTCTTATCCTGTTAGACACTCATATGCTTACCCCAAGGTATGAGATAATTTAAACCTTTCAAACGGGCAAAGTTCTATCCGGGTCATTTCTTTAATCTAGAACTTTGTCTGAGGGTCCCTTTGACCTAAAACTTTAGTTTAGTTCCTTGATATTTCCACCCATTTGCAATCTTAATCTCCAATGTACGATACCAAGTCATAAACACCTCATATAACCATACAAAACAACACCGCACATATTATGCAGGAGTAGAGAAAAAGTACGAGATCTTACAATTCCCTTAATATAACATTCTACCAATAACAAATGTATTTTTTACTCAAGACAACCTATAGAAGAGCACCTCTTAACATTTTCATTGAGATGTGTAATATCAAATAAGATAAGTTTTTGAACAAAATAACGAATTGTTGATAGAATATTACCATGATGATCAAATTCAAGAATAACAGTTGGAACAAAACCATGATAGTACTATTCAGGATGGACAATTTTTTCTGGTCTTCGATTATAGGATTATAAACACAATAATTTTCCTACCCCTAACAAAGGTGTAACCCACTACTAGAACTTAGAACTTTGATCCTTTTAGGAAATAAACCAAGGCAAGGAAAAGGGAATATACAGAACAATCAAGAGATTAAAAAAATAGAACTAGATTGAAATTTAATATCCTTGGTTCGATAAAATTAGCCTGTTGATTTAATGTATCAAGTACACTTCGTCCAATTCTAAGTATCAACGATCGCTAGTCAGTATAATAACCCAACAAAATGAGTTGGGGTCGAATTCTACAGGGAGTGGTACGTGTTTAAGATTCAATAGGAAAGTACGAATATGCTCAAATCAGCCATATGAATAGACATTATCGAATAAAGACATAATTCAAATCAAGGGATGACACGAATGTCAAATAAGGGGGTTTTGGTTTTAATTATCAATTACAGCAGGAACAAATAACACGATATGACAATAATGAGACGGGTTCTTGGGATATTATTCGATTATAGGCTAATATAGATAAATGGGTAATTGCAACTGTTAGAAAATAGTTGTAAATTAGTGACTAAGCTAGACTATAGAGGAGGTAAACTTTCTTTCGAGCAATTTACCCCGAATCAAGTCGATTTCTCTGGAACATCAATAAGCATGCAAACTAAGAACAACCTACGCTTTAGTCCATTCACTCTCTCGAGCTGAATGTGTGGAAACGGGTTTAGGATTCACTCTCTCGAGCAAGCCAAAAACACAAAGGTAGAACTGCATTTGCAACTACAATTCTTTAAATTTAACCTCAATTAATGATTGAAATCACTTCTAAACAACATTTAAACTAACAATTAGCAATACCCATAAGCTAAATCAACCCATAATCACATAATCACACCCCAAGAATTGGGGTTTTTGCTAGACATCATAAAAAGATAAAAATCGTTACCAAATTGTGTCTCAACCAACTCGGTAAGATTAATTTCGTCTTTACAAAGGTCCAAATTGAAGAATCTTAAAGACCCACTTCCAATTCTCAAAAGTGAAAAAATTCAATTCTTCAAAGCTAAGGAAAAACTTCTCTCAATACTCAGAGTTTGAAATATTCAAAAATATGATACTTGTTAATGATAAAAGATCCTAAACTAAATTGTTCAAAAATGTATTTATAGTCGCCAAAAATATGCTGCAAAGAGCCATTCGGTGCAGTAAGTCGAGCTCGCCGATCCACGCGGCGATGCACCCTTTAGCCAATTTAATCGCCTTTCTATCTTGGCCTTCAGCATCCTCCAGGTCTGTAACTTTGGGTGAACCAACACTGCATCGTGGAACCTACTCGGCGATTTGTCGACTGCTCGTTTTTCTCACCAACTTGATTTTTTCATTCAGGGCTTGGCACACTGGATCTTTAGGCAGTCAAATGGCCACTCGGCGACTCGCCAAATGGACTTTGCGATCACCAAGCTCTTTTTTCTTCCTTCTTTCAGCTCGCTTCGTTCCCTTTTGCAAATTAGTGTCCTTTCTTTGTTCCTCAATCCAAATACCTGGAAATCAAGGATTTTACATCAGTTATTTGCACAAAATAAGCATTTAAGGACACTAAATCTATACAAATAAAGCCCCAAATGAGTCCAAATATCGGACTCATCAACACCCCCAACTTAAACTTTTGCTTGTCCTCAAGTAAAACTCAAGTTCAGCAGTTCAAAAAGGATGTCTCAAACAGTGTTACACAAGAATCAATCATGACTGCACACAACAAGACTCAACTTACATATGCAAGGATCAATTGCACACTCAAAGATTCAAGTTGTGACTCACCATTATCAAAGATTCTCAAGTTCACAATACTTGCTTCAAATGCAAGTTCAATCTCAACAAAGGTATTCAAATGCCCTCACACAAAGAATGATTCCATATTCACACCATTGTTCAACAAGTTATAGCTCCGGAATCACAACAACTGTCACTCTCAAAAAGATGAACACATGAATGACTCCACCCATAGGTTTGCCCTTATTTTCCAACCAACATTTGTTTAAGATCACTCAAGATCAAAAAGGTCTTTTTCAGGCTTGTAATGGGAATGAGTGTAAAGGTATGGTCATTTAGGCTCAATGGCTTCTATCCTCATGAAATGTGGTGTGAACAACACATTCTTTCCTTTTCTTCAACATTCTCATTAATGCTCAAAATTCACCCCATTATTCACTTTTCATGGAACACCGGACACCCCATTTGTTTTGCACTTTCACAATTTTATTTCACAACTTTTTCATTCTTTTTCTTTTCGCTTTTGCTGTTCTTTTCTCTTTTCATATGGAGGGGTTCCATCTATCTCAAAACCATGGGAAAAGGGGGACTTTTTGCATTTCTTGATTTACCTTCTCTTCTCACCACACCCTAAGTTAGGCTTTTGTCCTAAGTTGGCTATTCAAACAACCAACACTTCATGAGAATTATGGGTGAAGGGATGAAGAAAGGTCACAATTTCATCAAGTTTCTTCCAAGAAAAGGATAAGGCTCAAAAGGGTGTTCAAGCATAGTTCACAAACTCACAAGGTATGCCAAAAAAGAGGTATAACGTCAAATTGTTTTACTCTTTAAAATTGTTTCCTAAGATCATTTCAAAAGTTTGCATCATTTAGTCAACCGAAACAATGAGGAAAATTCTAGGTGTCATCACACATGCTTCACGCTAAGCTCATCACACATGGCATTGACACCAATGTCAAACAAGACTCCACATTTTCGCTAGGTGTAATGTTCATCACAAGAGACTCAATTCGATAATCGGCTAGTCTCAACGAGATGCAAAAAGTTCACATATTGACTAGGCAACTTCATTTGGGCTCATTGTAGCCGCACATTCATGTTTGTTTGATTGAAAGCACTATTCAAGTCATCAGTATTGATCATAACTAATACTCAAATTTGCATAAGAACATCCACATTCAAACACAATAAAATGGGTGGCAAAATTTTTAGAAGGGTAAGGGTCCAAAAACCATTTTTAGAAGGGTCCATAAATCATTTTCAATTAAAACAAGGAGCCACAAGCTCAAATATCCACAACACAGTGCCAAAACACAATATATCTAAATGATCACAACAAGAGAGGGAAAACTTCAATCTCAACTAAACATGCTCAAAGCAACTAAAGAGATTAAGGACTAATTCTAGCATCCCATTTATGCATGAAACTCTAATAACTCATGATATTCATAGGAGGAACTACCTTCTCCAACTAACCATGCCCACATACTCTTATGGTGCTCATATGCAACTCAATTCAACAATGTTACAACAAGAGGCAAAACAATGCATGTAGGTCATTTCTGACAAGACCTAAGCATTTTTTTCATGTATATGCACAATAGGAAATCATGGCAACATATAATTACTCAACCACCTTGCTCAATAGGCACACTATCTCCCCCTTGGGAGTAAGCCTACACACAAGTTCTTCCAAACAATAACTCATATCATAAGGCAACAATGAAGCATAAAACATCTTAAAAATAACTTCAAGCCCATCATAACAAGTCACAATAAGACAAGAAATCTGGAGATTCACTATAGCATGAAATACATACCGGAAGGGACATGAGGAGATCACTCTTGATCTTCTCTAGATTGGAGAGCATAAAACCTATTCTTCTTTTGAGTACCCTCTTCCGGATCACTTGAAGTAATTTTCTTATCCACCCTTCCTTTAGCCTTAAGAACTGGGCAATCTCTCATATTGTGCCTATCCTTCCCACACCCATAGCAACCATCCATGCCGGCTAAGCACTTACCGTGATGACTCCTCCGACACTTGAAGCAAGTAGACTTGGGAAATGGGGACCCACTACCCTTCTCTTTGTCAAACCTAGAGGGGTTGGAATAATCTTGGCCGGTATATCTTGGCTTAGTCGTAGGCCTATCTTGTTCATCGGACTTTGCATTTGAAAAGTTCCCATCATTGGTTCTAACTCTCTTTGCTTCCCTATTCATTTTCTTAAATTTTTGCTCCTCAATATGTTCGGCATGAACCATGAGACTGGAAATATTCATACTAGGGATAAGCATTGCCGAACGGCATTGAATGACCACTAAGTCGGATATCCCCATAATAAATTTGTTCATATTGACCCTAGAATCTCCCACTATGGTTGGATCATACATGGATAGTTGGGTAAACTTAAGGGAATAGTCTTTCACACTTAAATCCCCTTGCGTAATATTTACGAATTCTTGCATCTTTAGTTCCCTCAATTCTAGGGGAAAAAACCTATCAAGGAAAGCCTCTTCAAACCCTTCCCACTCTATTCGGCCTTCTTCTACCGTCATACTATCTTTCCATTGTTCATAACAAATTTGTGCTACATCCCTCAATTGATAAGCGGCTAGTTCCACTTTCTCTACCATAGTCAAACCCATGATGGAAAGCACCTTATACACCTCATCTATAAAACCTTAAGGATCTTCCTCCACTTTGGAGCCATAACACTCCAGAGGGTTCATCCTTAAAAACTCTCTCACTCTTAAGGAAGCCATCCCCCTTATAGGGTTTGCGGGAGCCACAACTTCTCTATTAGCTTGCGATGTCAAGGCTTGAGCCAATAGTTGCATAGAAGCCCTAAACTCTTCAAGAGTGGCATTCCCAATTGGAGGGTCATTTGGAGCCTGATGAGGAGCTTAATCTTGAACTTGAGGAGGGACTTGATTTTGAACTTGAAGAGGAACCTCTTGCTCCCCATCACCTTTCTCAATGCTCCTACCATTAGCCCTAGTATTTGCCATAACCTGTAAAAACAAAGGCAACCATTAGGAGAAAGACCTATTAGAGCTAAACTCTTATGGCACGACCAAGAGAATGAAGAAGTGAGACTTTTTCCTAAGCATCCAATAGCCTCATATTCATAAATGTGTCGCGACTCACACCCATGAATAAGACTCTACTTAGACGTGGTTTGAGAAAAAAATCCTAAATGTTTATCCCAAAACCTTATGCTCTGATACCAAGTTTGTCATGACCTGAGAGCACCCCCTATTCGTAACACGACGTACTTAACTTCGAAGGGGTCGTATACATGCCCTTAGCACATTCTTATCATAAGATAATAGAGAACACCGAAAATTTAAAACTTTGTTTAAATCATAATATCGAAACCATTTCATAAAAATGGAAGTCTTTTCCAACATATTTGTGTAAAACTATCTAATAACTCTTGAATAAAATTCATTGGGACGCAGTCCATACAAAGTCTAAAAACATAAAAAATGAAATAAAGGAACATAAAGGGTTCATCCTCGAAGCTATGAGGATTCGCTAATTCTTCACTTCTTCTAGAATCCTTGAAACTCTAACCTCCAAAGAAAACTCAAGCCTCCAACCCTGCATTTGGTTAGAATGTAGGCAATATGCGTTAGTACAAAGGTACTAAGTATGGAAGCTAACACAACATTATAAAAGCATCTCAAATGGTTAGTCAACATAAGATATAAGCATAACAGATACTAAAATAATCATAACATAAACATTATAACCATAGCATAATCTCCAACATAAGCATAATATAAACATAAGTCAACATGAGACATAGATAATAAGCATTAAATATACATTAAGTTCATGGCATAGTCTTACTTAGACTTTCATGATTACATACTTCAACCTTAAGTCCTTCATATTACAATAGAGCTACTTCACAAGCCACCACCAAGTATACTTGTGCAATGCAAGGATAGCATCCCATACTACCATCCAAGCTAAGTACCTCTCTTTGGTCATCCTTGGGCATAGTCCACCTTCATATTCAACACTTAGGTATTCATGTCAATTTAACCTTAAACCTATGCACAAGGTCAACTCTTAAGCTCCTCTATGCCATAAGTGTACCATACTTCTAAGTAACCCCAAGACACACTTGTGCAATGCATGAAAGACATCCAATACTACCCTTCACAGTAAGCATAGACTTAAAGTAATCCTAGTCATATTCACCCTACTTTGACCTCATTATTAGCTTAACTCTCATAACTAAGGGAATCTATGACCTTTAGTCAACTATAACTAGGAAGGGCAACTCTAGTCAAATCCTATCTCAAGACTTCTCTTTAATGACCCAAAATCATACTTGTGCAATGCAAGCATAGTACCCCATAATACTATACATGATAAGTACTACCCTTAGGTCCTCATACTAAAACTTCTTGGTTTGGAATCTAGTTCCTCTCTTAACTTTAGAACACTATGAGGTACTCTCTTAAGTAAGTCTTAGTTCAACTATGCTTTAGAACACTATGAGATGCTTCTCAAGCATGTATTAGTTCATAGGATATGGAGATTGCTACTAAGAACCTTAACTCAAATATGTGAAGGTTCCCATCTCATGAGACCTAACTTTGGGAAAACCCACACTCTACTACGTAAATGTCCCCCATTTAACTTGGATAGTCCTCACATCAAGTAGGTGTGGCTATCCTTTCTTTTTGGAGTCCGGGCCCTATATTTTGTGACACTCCATCTCATCTTCAATATCCACTTGGAGCCAAGCATACACCTCAAGGTTTACTTGTTAAGCCTTTCTTAACACTTTTCTCTCATGGAAGGATGTCCTTGACAATCCATCCATGCTCAAGGGATTCTATCAGTTTCATCTACCAAGCATTCATAAGGTAGGTTAGGTGAGTATAGTCTTTTCACCACAATTCAACCTATTAGACTTCTATTCTCTTTTAGACTTTACTCGCAAAGCCTTAGCAACACTAGGTAACCAAATTAGCTTTACCCCAAAGCCCTAGCTATTAGGATCACAACCATACTCTCAATGTTTCTTCCTTAATATGTTATTTATACCTAGATTTCAAGGTAGTTTGATCACATCATTCATTACTAGATTATTCTCATCTTAATTGATCATGAAGGTTCAATTCTAACTTTACAAGACAAGATCAACCATATGCAATAGAGTCTAGGTCAATTGATGATTATATGATCCTAATTTTGATCAATTTCAACACATAACATTGAATGAGGAAGATAACATATGAACCTTCAACCTTGCCTCTAATGGCACAAACCCACATAGATCACATTCATCAATAAATTAGGGTTTACCATAGAAATCACTTGTATTCATCATAATATAAGTAAACAATGGTAACTAAATCATAATTGAGTGATATCCAGTAGATTGGAATCACACCCAAGCCCTACCCACAATGCAATAACAACCCTCGCTAGCATTGGGTTTTTGAGTTCACAATTGGGGTAAATCTAAGGGGGTGGAAGAACCCATCGATGAATAAGCTTCACATACATTAATCAAGCTTGAATCAATGGGGTAAATTCTACCTAGGATGCTTCCCTCTTCCCTTCTCTTCTTCTTTTTCTTCCTCTACTTCTTCTTCTTCTTTAATCTTTGGGTTCTTTCTAGAGAGAGAAATATTTGAGAGAGGAGTGATTTGGGGTTTTGATTTAGAATGAAATATTTGGGGTGGTTTATTACTTAAAACTATATATATGGGTGTATAAAAACCTTACAAAGTTACCCCCACCTAATATAAGTCGAATAGGAATTTACCCAAAAGTCCCTCACTTGGCAGCCCCGTCCTAGGCACCACGGCCATTTGGACGGTCCGTCGAGGGCACCACGTCACGTGGTGGTGCCCATGGTCCCTTGAACAGTGGCTCCCCTAACTTTCCAAGACCCTAAAACTCCATAAAACACCAAGGCACCTTCACGGGCACGTTGATAGGTCATGGTCAAGCCAATGTCTCGTGAAATGCCTCGTGGACTTGGGGCATTGTCTAGGCCTCTTCGCCTTGACTCCCAAATGTATAAGGAGTCTTCACGGACCCCTTCATGGACTGTGGTACACACCACTGGTCGTGAAAGTGGTCTTGAACTCTTAGGCAGTGGCTGCCAAGGTTGGGCAGCCTTGGCCCTTTGGCTTAGGCTTGCCCTTTTTGCCTTGGTGGTTGACCATCCCTTGCACCACCAACTTCTTAATGGCCATCTAGGATACTAGGTCTAATGCATACCTAGATGTTAAACCACTAAACTCCTCATTCTAAGAACATAAGGTCGCAACTACGATTCAAATTTTGAACATCATACTCTAGGATCCTAGCTCTTGGCTCTAGTTTAGTTTACAACTTTTGGTGTGTTACACTAGTCATTCAAAGCTGTCACCTCCGAAGTCTCCCCGTGTATACTCTAAAAAGACTCAACTCTAGCTGTGAGTGTGTCAATAGATTCTTGTAGGGGATTCAGTGCAGCTAGGATGGCACTCTCGATCATCCATGAGGCTGCAGCCTCTAATTTGGTAGCCCTCACATCAACTGAATGGTCCAGGTGCCCTATCTGTAGGAGCATAGCCTTAGTAAACTTGGTGGGCTGGGAAGTCGTAGAAGAACCAGAAGCTTGAGAAGAAGAAATGGGAGCATGTGTATTTGAAGGCCCAGAGGCCGGAGTAGGCAAGGATGCCTCTATATGTATCGTCTTTAAATCAATCTCCGGTGATGTGTCTACCAGAGCTGCTTTCCTCCTATTTGCCTCCTCTCGAGTTTACTCGGTTTCTATATGTCGAATGTCAGTGGAGGATAAAGGAGTAACCTCAATATCTCTTGTAGCATCCAGAGGAACTCCAGTATGCCGACACAGCTCAGTGATCAAGACCGGTTAAGAGAGGGATGGCGAAGGATGGAATCAGTCCCATGTCAATACTCTTCCTTGATATGATTGACCTGAGGCAGGACGCCTTAGGATGGCAAAGGATGGAATCATTCTGGGATGGCATAATGGAGTTGCTGATGAATCCAAACCAAAATTGCACTGCTACATTCAATTCCTTCTTCTATATCAGAACTCCGGCCTCAATCCACCTCGGGGTGGTATGAGAAATGAGGGGAGCTAACCAGCCTTTGAGCTCATCCAATGATGTCGTAGTGGTAGCCACATTTGGGTAGTCAAAGACTGACCCTCTATTAAGTACTGCATTCATGTGATCACGACTACAATGCACTACTGTCCCCCGTACCATAATGGACCCCATCAGCCTAAAAGTGCTGGACTTTTTCTTGCCTTTAGGGACAAGGTCACCATATGCCTAGTAAAACTCCCAAACACATGTAGGTATGTATGGGCCTCAGGGTCTGGTGAACTGCTTAAAGCGGTGGCACTGGAGGGTGTCCCCCACTGCGGAGTATCTACCCACTAAACCCTCTGTGGATAGAAGTTTCTCGTCTTGAATGATCCTCAACCCGTCGGCTTTTAATCTGTTGAGTAGTTGAGGAAGATGAGCCTGTATTGGTGGCACTGGAGTCACAGGTGGTGCCGGAGCTGGCACTGTATGTGCTGGAGTAGGAGTGGCTATTGGGGATCTTGCTGAGTTAGGACGAGATCTAGCATGGATCTCCGCCCGCTGGGACTGTAGTCGCTGATCATCATCCGGCTCAGAGAACGTAGTTGGGAGTCAAATGACTCTCCCTCGCTAGCGGAGTTGTGCTCCGGAACCTCAGCCATGGGCTTCTTGCCATTGCCCTTGCCTCCCTTTGGAGGCTCTATCCTTCCCTTTTTAGGAGGATTGGCTACTCCTTCATTTATAACTATGCCTCGTGTTCTTTTACGGGGAGGCATGTCGAGGTTGGTTCTAACCATATCTGCAAAATCATCAAAAAGAGTTAGATTAATTTCAGGAAATTTTTCAGAAACACAATTGCAGACAGACTCACCGAACTGATCGGCAAGTCGCCGAATCGGTTTGGCGAGCCAGATCGGGATCGCCGAAAGGACTAGCTAAAAATTTCTCAGAAAAATTGGCATGTCAGGCGATGGGAGGAGCCTTTCGGCGAATCGCCGACATCATTCAGCGAGCAAGGACTAGCTCACCGAAAATTACAGTGTATTTTAGGTGTTAGGGGTGAAGAAAGGGTGATCAAGAAAGACTTTCAGCGAGTCGCCGAGTGCACTCGGCGAACTAAGGCTTCTCGTCGAAAGTTGCAGAACCCAAACTCAATTTTAGCATGAAATTAAAGGAGATATAGGGGGATTTGGCAAACCGCTGAGTGGTTCAGTGAACCGCCGAGTGGTTCGGCGAGCTCGACCCAGCTCGCCAAACTTCCCAACGGTGCCTACTTTCAACCCAACTTCCAAAATTCAACTCAGCATCCCCCGAAAACAAAATCAAAACATATACTATTTCAATTAGGCTTAGACCCATTACACCCATGCCCCCATGATACTCAGACTTCTCCCGTTTTGACCAAATTTGGCCATTTGACGACTTTAGCCCTTAAGAATGACGTCAAATGCTCTATCATTGGGCAAAAAACGTCATTCAACACAAATGTGGGTTACTTAGACTTCACCTAACTAGACCCAATGAAAACAAAACTTAACCCAACAAGATTGATAAATTTTAAGCACAAAAATTTGGGAAATCAACAATATGGCATTTTAGGCATGATATTCAAATTAAAATAGGCATACAAACACACAATTACGATTCATAGAGGCCCAACACACATCACTAAGATAAGAACAATTGCAAATGAGTAAAAATTACTAATTACAAGTTTGGGGTTCGGAAAACTAACCTTTAATGCTGAATATTAACTTTGAAAAGCTACGCGACAAAGAAATCCAACTCCAAACACACAACCGACGACTAAGAACCAATAATAATGAAAAAATATGAAAAAATATAGTGCGCATGTGAGTTTTGAAAGTTAAAAAGTGAGGGAATGTGAAAAAGTTTGAAAGTTTAAACCTTAGGCCTTTAAAAACCATCCAGTTCTCGCCCATTCGGAGACATTATTTTTGCTCGCCGACCCATTCAGCGACACGTCGAGTGGGCACTTACCTCGCCTAGTTTTACAGGACCTCCAGTTAAACTGGGGGGTCCAAACGAAGGAAAAAGTTTAGATCGTCGACCTCTTCAGCGACATGCCGAGTTTCTCTTGGGCTCGCTAAGTTTTACAGACTCTAACGGTGGTCCAAGTCGGGCTCGCCGACCTCTTCGGCAAGTCGCCAACTAGACATATAGCTAACCAATATGCACTTTTCAATCACATTCCACACTTTAACCTGCACAATCAACACACCATTATTTCAAAATCAAAAATAAAGAAAATAAAACTTGGGTTGTCTCCCAAGCAACGCCTTAGTTAACGTCGAGGCACGACGCAAGTCCTCACTCAAACTTCATTCTTGGGGTTGGCCATAGTGTCACTAGGCAACCCCCCTTGTTGTCTCGGGTTTAAATGAGACGAAATATGACTCATTTGAGTCTCCAATTGTTTGGTAGAGACGAAATGAGAAGAAACCATCTGGCTTAGGGTCGACACATCTTCCTTCATCTCTTTCAAATTTTTGTCTAACCTCTCAACCTTGTTGAGAATACGAGACAGCATATCCTCAGACCGGCCACCCTCAGAATCCTTCTGATTTTGATGCTCGTAGGGAGGAATGTACTTATCCTTCTCCCCATCCCTTTCCTTCTAAGTGGGGTTACGATCCCTCCACTCTCTATCACGATCTCTCCAACCTTTATCCCTGTTCCAACCTTGGTTACCACCCTGCCTTTGGTAGTTTGCACAATAACCACCTCCTTGGTTGGCTAGGAAATTCACCTCCTCGTTGTACAACACTTCAAACTTGGCTTCTTCGGGGTTTACATAAAAGACACCCACAACATTGACACTTCTATCACCAGTTCCAATGACGTTTTTGGAAAAAATGTCAAGTGGTGTCATGATCTTTGCCATGTTCTGGTCCGTCTCCTGATCTTTCTCAAGCTGCTCCTTGGTCAATTTAAACGTGAGAGAGGAGACCTGATCTTTGCGGGTGTACCAAGCCTGATTAATAGTGGTCATATCATCCAAAAGTTGGGCTCTTATAATGTAAGGTTGTTGCATCAAACCTCCCTGAGAAAGTTGGTCAGCTACACCATGGTTCACCGAATCAAGGCTTCGATAAAAATACTATAGCAAAATATTGTCGGGTAAACCATGAGTTGGACATTGCAGCACCAACTTCTTGAATCGTAGCCAAGTCTCATGAATTGGCTCACCCTCCAAACGATTGTTGCTTTGAATGATGTCCCGAAGTGTCACCATCTTCGAAGGAGGGAAAAATCGCACTTGAAATGCAGTGACAAGCTCCTCCCTCAAAGTGATTAATTCTCTTGGAAATTCAGCCAACCATTTACATGCTTCTCCTATTAAAGAGAATGAGAACAACCTCAACCAGACCGACTCTTGGGATATGTTCTTAAATGAGAACGGCCCAAAACATCTTGGTTTCAATTTTTCCAGATGTATCAGAAACCCTACACCTACCCCGGGTCTTGCAAGAAAATATGATTTCATATTGAGCTCATCAACAAAGTTTCTTATGTGCTCATGGAGATTCTCATGAGCCAGCCCACCGAAAAACTCTTTCAATTGCAAGAGTTGCGATATGGTACTTGTAATATGGAACACAACGTTTCCTTCCGCCAGAGGCAAGCGAATGGCACCAATTGCACCCATTAGATGAGTGTCATTGACATCGTTGAGGTTTCTGATGTCATCTTGGTGGCCCACTTGGCTACCATTGCTTCTGTTCACACTTATTTCTTCTGTTCGGAACAACAACACACAAACGAAAACTGAAAGTAAGTAGATTCAACTATAACTAAAAAACACAAAATTCAACTTAACTAAAGAATCTTAACCAACGCCACTCCCCGGCAGCGGCGTCATTTTGATTTAACGTATCAAGGACACTTCATCCAATTCTAAGTGTCAACAATCGCTAGTCAGTATAATAACCCAACTAAATGAGTTGAGGTCGAATCCCACAGAGAGTGGTACGTGTTTAAGATTCAATAGGAAAGTAAGAATATGCTAAAATCAGCCAAAGGAACAGATATTATCGAATAAAGACATAATTCAAATGAAGGGATGACACGAATGTCAAATAAGGGAATTTTGGTTTTAATTATCAACTACAGCAGCAACAAATAACATGAAATGTCAATAATGAGATGGGTTCTTGGGATGTGATTTGATTATACGCTAATATAGACAAATGGGTGATTGCAACTGTTAGAAAATAACTGTAAATTAGTGACTAAGCTAGACTATAGAGGAAGTAAACTTTCTGTCAAACAATTTACCCCGAATCAAGTCGATTTCTCTCGAACATCAACAAGCATGCAAAATAAGAACAACCTACGCTTTAGTCCATTCACTCTCTCGAGCTGAATGTGTGGAAAAGGGTTTATGATTCACTCTCTCGAGCTGAACCCATGAAAACCCAATACGCACACACCATCAATAATTAATCTTGCTTTTAAAACTTCTCTCTCGAGTAAACAAAAAACACGAAGGTAGAACTGCATCTCCAACTATAATTTTTTAAATTAAACCTCAATTAATGATTGAAAGCACTTTTAAACAACATTTAAACTAACAATTAGCAATACCCATAAGCTAAATCAGCCCATAATCACATAATCACACCCCAAGATTTGGGATTTTAGCTAGACATCATAAAAAGATAAAAATCGTTACCATTTGAGGACATTGAATCATAGTAAATCAAGGGTTTTACATCAGTTATTGGCACAAAATAAGCATTAGAGGACATTGAATCATAGTAAATAAAGCCTTAAATAATTCCAAATGTCGGACTCATCAACACGCCCAACTTAAATTTTTCTTGTCCTCAAGTAAAACTCAAGTTCAGCAGTTCACAAAGGATGTCTCAAACAGTGCTACACAAGAATCAATCATGAATGCACACAACAAGACTCAACTTACTTATTCAAGGATCAATTGCGCACTCAAAGATTCAAGTTGTGACTCACCATTATCAAAGATTCTCAAGTTCACAATACTTGCTTCAAATGCAAGTTCAAGTTCAACAAAGGTACTCAAATGCCCTCACACAAAGAATGATTCCCTATTCACACCATTGTTCAATAGGTTATAGTTACGGAATGACAACGACTCTCACACTAAAAAAATGAACACAGACAGGAATCCGCCCATAGGTTTGCCCTTATTTTCTAACCAATATTTGTTTGAGCTCACTCAAGATCAAAAAGGTCTTTCCAAGGCTTGTAATGGGGCTGAGTGTAAAGGTATGGCCATTTAGGCTCAATGGCTGCTATCCTCATGAAATGTGGTGTGAACAACACTTTATTTACTTCTCTTCAACATTCTCATTCATGCTCAAAATTCACCCCTTTATTCACTTTCCATGGAACACCGGACACCCCATTTCTTTTGCACTTTCATAATTTTATTTCACAACTTTTTCATTCTTTTTCTTTTCACTTTTTCTCTTCATTTTTTTTGTATAGAGGTGTTCCATCTTTCTCAAAACCATGGGTAAAGCGGGACTTTTTGCATTTCTTGATTTACCTTCTCTTTTCACCACACCCCCAACTTAGGCTTTTGTTCTAAGTGGCCTATTCAAACAAACCGCACTTCATGAGGATTATGGGTGAAGGGATGAAGAATGGTCACAATTTCATGAAGTTTCTTCCAAGAAAAGGATAAGGCTCAAAAGGGTATTCAAGCAAAGTTCACACACTCACAAGGTAAGCCACAAAAGAGGTATACCGTCAAATTGTTTCACTCTTCAAAATTGTTCCCTAAGATCATTCAAGAGCTTGCATCATTTAGTCAACCAGAACAACGGGGCAAATTCTAGGTGTCATCACATATGGTTCGCGGTAAGCTTATCACACAAGGCATTGACACCAATGTCAAACAAGACTCCACACTTTCGCTAGTGTGCAATGTTCATCACAAGAGACTCAATTCGATAATCGGCTAGTCACAACAAGATGCAAAAAGTTCACATATTGCCTATGCAACTTCATTTGGCGTCATCGTAGCCGCACATTCATGTTTGTTCGATTGAAAGCACTATTCAAGTCATCTGTATTGATCATAACTGATACTCAAATATGCACAATAACAGCGATATTCAAACATAATCGAAAGGGTGGCAAAATTTTGAGAAGGGTAAGGGTCCAAAAACCATTTTCAATTAAAACAAGGAGCCACAAGCTCAAATATCCACAACACAGTGCCAAAACAAAACATATAGCACAAAACCCAATATATAAAGAAAAGTCAAAATCATAAGAGGTGGGTATGGAAATACCTCACCCCACCACAAACAAAAAGCAATTTGTCCTCAAATGCAATAAAACATCAAAAAATCACTAAAAGACGACAGAGAGGGAGGTAAAACGGGATCATGTCTACGCAGTCTCTCCATCTATCGAGGCATCAGTGCCCAGTGCAACACTCTGAACTTGGGCATCAGTGCCCGGAGTCACCTCAGAAATACCAGTTGCACTGGCCCCAACCATGGTGGTGTTTCTCAAGGACGTCTGGCGCGCAGTCTAAGACATCACATCCTCAAGGTCATCCAGATCATCGTAAACCTCAGAATCTCGCACATCTATCTAATCATCATCTGTCTTTGCCATTGACTCATCAGATGCCATATCATCCCAAAAAACATCTTCGATGGTGGTCGGAGGAATCTCAGAAGTCATAGAGGAATCCACATCATCCCCTGCCTCTAATAGTGAAATGAAGTCCGTGGACTTCAAGTAGTCCACATCCCTCCTCAAATCTGCAACCTTGGCTTTCAAAGCCGTCACCTCCAAAGTCTCCTTTTGTCTACTCTTACAAGCCTCAACTTTAGCTGTGAGTGTGTCAATAGATGCTCGTAGGGGAGTTAGTGCAGCTATGATGGCAATCTCGATCATCCATGGGACTGTAGTATCTAATCTGGTAGCCCTCACATCAGCTGAATGAGCCAGGTTCCCCATCTTCAGGAGCATAGCCTGAGTAATCCCAGTGGGCTGGGAAGTGGCAGAAGAACCAGGATCCTGAGAGAAAAAAGTGGGATCAGCTGTACCTAAAGGCCCGGAGGTCAGAGTAGGCAAGGATGCCTCTACATGTATCATCTCTAAATCAATCTCTGGTGGTGTGTCTACCAGAGCCGATCTCCTCCTGTCTACCTCCTTCCGAGTGTACTCGAACTCTATATGCTGGATGTCAGTAGGGGATGAAGGAGTAACCTCAATATCTCTCATCGCATCATGAGGAACTCCAGCACGCCGGCATATCTCAGTGATCAAGACCGAGAAAATGAGGGATGTCTGATGTTGTTTAGCTTTCATTGCCATCTCATGCTCTATGATAAGTCCTATGTCAATACTGTTCCTGGATATGATTGACCTGAGGTAGGCCGCCTTAGGATGGACTCGTTTTGGGATGGCATAATAGAGCTGCTGATGAATCCATACCAATATCGCGCAACTACATTCAAGTCCTTCTTCTCGATCAGAACTTCAGCCTCAATCCACCTCAGGATGGTATCAGAAATGAGGGGAGGTAATTAGCCTTTGACCTTATCCAATGATGTCGTAGTGGTAGCTGATTGAATAACGCTATCAAAGACACTTAATCCATTTCTAAAAGTCAACGATCGTTAGATAGTATATAACCCAACTAAATGAGTTGGGGTCGAATCCCACAGGGAGTGGTACGTGTTTAAGATTCAAGAGGAAAGAATAAATATGCTCAAGTTAATCATAGGATTAGACATTTACGATTAAAAATATAATGTAAATCAGTGGGTGACACGAACGTCAAAAAAGGGGGGTTTGGTTTTAACTATCAACTACAACAACCGCAAATAACACGAAATAATAATAAAGAGACAGGTTCTTGGGATATGATTCGATTATAGGCTAATGTTGACAAATGGGTAATTGCAATTGTTAGTAAATAGTTGTAAATTAGTGCGTAAGCTAGACTTTAGAGGAGATAAACTTTCTCTCAAACAATTTACCCCGAATCAGGTCGATTTCTAGAACATCGACAATCATGCAAATAAGAACAACATACGCTTTAGTCCATTCACTCTCTTGATCTGAATGTGTGGAAAAGGTTTTAGGATTCACTCTCTCAAGCTGAACCCATGACAACCCAATACCCACATACCATCAATTAAGTAATCTTGGTTTTAAAACCTCTCTCTCGAGCAAGCCAAAAACATGAAGGTAGAACTGAATTTGTAACTACAATTCTTTAAATTGAACCACAATTAATGATTGAAATCACTTCTAAACAAAATTTAAACTAACAATTAGCTATACCCACAAACTAAATCAGCCCAATAATCACATAATCACACCCCAAGAATTGGGGTTTTAGCTAGACATCATAAAAAGATAAAAATTGTTGCCAAATTGTGTTTCCATCAACTGGGTATGATTAATTTTGTCTTTACAAAGGTCCAAATTGAAGAATCTCAAAGACCCACTTCCAATTTCTCAAAAATGGAAATCTTCAATTGTTCAAAGCTAAGGAAAACATGTCTCAAAACTCAGAGTTCAAACTGAAAATTACTCTAATGAATGTTTAGAATGAAATTTTGATTACTAAACTTAATGTTTGAAAAGGTATTTATAGGAGCCAAAAATATGTTGTGGATGATCAATCGGTGTAGTAAGTCGGCCTCGCCGATCAGCTCGGCGATCCTCCCTTTGAGTAATTTTCAGCTTGCCTTGGCCTTCAGCATCCTCCAGGTCTGTAACTTTGGGCGATCCAACACTGCATCACGGAAACACTCGGCGATCCACCGACTTATCTTTTCTCTCGCCCACTTGATTTTCTCCTTCAGGGTTTGGGACACTAGAACTTTAGGCGGTCACATGGCCACTCGACCACTCATCAAATGGACTTGACGATCACCAGGCTCTCTTTTCTTCCTTCTTTCAGCTCGCTTCGTTCCTTTTTGCGAGTTAGTGTCCTTACTTTGTTCCTCAATCCAAATACCTAGAAATCAAAGATTTTACATCAGTTATTGGCACAAAATAAGCATTTGAGGACACTAAATTTATCCAAATAAAGCCCTAAATGAGTCAAAATATGGGACTCATTAACACCCCCAACTTAAACTTTTGTTTGTCCTCAAGTAAAACTCAAGTTCAATAGTTCAAAAAGGATGTCTCAAACTGTGCTACACAAGACTTAATCATGAATGCACACAAGAAGACTCAACTTACTCATGCAAGAATCAATTGTGCACTCAAAGATTCAAGTTGTGACTCACCATTATCAAATATTATTACGTTCACAATACTTGCTTCAAATGCAAGTTCAAGATCAACAAAGGTATTCAAATGCCCTCACACAAAGATGATTTCATATTCACACAGTTTGTTCAACAATTAATAGCTTCGGAATCACAAACAACTCTCACTCTCACAAAGATGAACACATGCATGACTCCACCCATACGTTTGCCCTTATTTTCCAATCAACATTTGTTTCAGCTAACTCAAGATCAAAAAGGTATTTTCAAGGCTTGTAACATGGCTTAGTATAAAGGTATGGTCATTTAGGCTCAGTGGTTGCTATCCTCATGAAATATGGTATGAACAACCCTTTCTTCCCTTTTTTTTTAACAATTTCATTCATGCTTAAAATTCACCCCATTATTCATTTTTTATGACACTTTGGGCACCCCATTTCTTTTAGCAACTTTTTTTCAAAACTTTTTCATTCTTTTTCTTTCTCGTTCTTCTTTTCTTTTTCTCTTTTTTTTTGTATGGAGGGGTTCCATCTTTCTCAAAACCATGGGTCAAGGGGAACTTCTTTGCACTTCTTGATTTACCTTCTCTTTTCACCACACCCCCAACTTAGGCTTTGGCCTAAGTTGGCTATTCAAACAAACCACACTTCATGAGGATTATGGGTGAAGGGATAAAGAGAGGTTTCATTTCCATCAAGTTTCTTCCAAGAAAAGGGTAAGAATCAAAGGGTGCTCATGTAGCGACCCTTTCAAAAATATACTACCACTTGAACAAGTGATCTAATTAAATACCTGCGACATTTAAAAGAAGTTAACTATGGCAATATTGATTTTAATCTAGTAGAGGGATTAGATGCATAATGACCTTTGAAAAGTAATTTAAGCAAATAACCGACAAGTTTTTCATGTATATTTATATTATCCTCACACTCAAAGATGGAATAACAAGAATATTACAAGCTTCCGAGTACCGAAATAAGCCTGCTCATGCTTCACACAAACATTCCTAAAGTAATAGTAAATTTAGGATATTACAAGACTTGGGTTTACACACACCCCAAAAAGAACAAAACATATAGCGATACTTATATTCCAACCCATTGTGACTTGACCAAATCTGCCCTCAAATTCACCAAGTAAATATAAAAAACATAGATCATAATCAAGTCCTAAGGTTTATACAAAATATATATGTCTATATGCAAATGTGATCTTCCTTAAAGCTTTCAAAATATCCATATTCAATGGCCAACTTCAAGCATCCTCTCGAAAAATCCCTACGATAGAAACAACTATTGCTAAGCATATAGCTTAGTGGTGTAAAAACTATAGGTTTGAAGCCCTCAATTTCAGCAAGTTACCATTCTCAAGTTAAGGGCAGCATAATTGAACATACTAAATAAATCAAGTAAACAATATATAAAGAGTATCAAGTTCGATATTTAAATATACAAATGTCAAGAAAACTCATAGCATTATTTTCCAAGAGATTTAACAACAAGGCTCGCCCAATATATGCATCACGTCGTCACACCAAGCACAAGCAGGTATCAAGAAGGGTCAAAACACAATAATCAAGAGAACCAAGAACCATATTAGAAATGGCTTTCTAGTTCATACTTAAATGGAAAACTTCCATTCTTAAGACAGACTAAAAATCAAGAGTCAAGATGGTAAATGATCCGAATCAAGAGGCATGCCAAGAGTGACAAAGTCCTAGCCACAAGAAGGATAAGGTCCCAAAAAGAGTTCTAAGTGATCAAACAATCCGTACAAGTGGGCGAGTTACACAAGCGTCTTTAACGTCTTAAAGAATACCAACACGACAATGCAAAGTGACAAGAGGTAACCAAGGTACGAAGATCAACTTTCAGATATACCAGCAGTTAAAAGAGTGCAAGTACAAGTTTATACACAAACCTCAGTGCTTTAGCAAAGAAACAAGAATATCATCACAAGTAAGCTTAGCCTGTACAAATACGACTATGCTCCCAAAACAGTGATTCTGGCCAGCCTAGTACCTCATGCTGCAACTTAGATTTGAAAAGGAAACCGGAAACACTGGACAGTATATCCTTCATGAAAGATGTAGGTACGTATCTTAAGGTTTCAAACAATCAATAATCACCACAAAATATACTTTGTACAAAATGATATCATCGATACACTAACAGTTGTCCATACAGGATTTCTAAATCCGAAATCTGGATAGAACTTGTCCTATGTTCCATTCCATATTTCGAATCCATAACAGCTAAATTAGAGTTTTACATAAACATAGGAGTTGTAGGTATACGAATTAGCTTTCCAAATCATATTTATTCACTGTAGACTAAGTTCTATAGAAAGAGATATGCATAAACTACCAAACACTACCCAGCTTAGAAACAGATTTCGTCACTTACCAAATAAAAGAGTGCGTCTCCAATTCCAGCAAAAAGGACCTAAGTTTTTCTCTTGTGTTTTTGATAGTAATAGAGTTAGAGAGAGTTCACCAGGTTTCTTAGAGCTAAGGAACACGAATTTCACTATAGAGGAGGTGTAAACATATAGTCAGCAAAAATGATGTTTTTCCCCTTCACAGTTGTTCAAAGGTGCTGCTCAAATAATTGTAGGCTGCCCAAAAAACATACATATATACCTATATGTATATACCTAATACCAACACTTTCAATTTACGTAATTCTAATTAGAAAATTACTTAAATACCCCCATGCAATACCTTAAATTACGATCACAATTATGTCAAGCAAGATTGCAAATATCACAAAATTTCAAGTTCCCAAAATGAGAATAAAATATATTGTAGTAATTAAGCAATGGTGTATCGACATGCGAAAGTTGGTATAGTATTTAGGGGCGTTAAAACTCTCTCCCCCTTAAAGAAATTTCCTCTCAAAATTCACCTTACACTAGCCCCGGAACAAGTGCGAGTACTGGGTCCTCATGTCTTCTTCTCTTTCCCAGGTAGCTTCTTTTCCAGAATGATTCCTCCAAAGTACCTTTACTAAGGGGATTCTCTTGTTCCTAAGTTTATTTACTTATCGAGCTTGAATTAGAATAGGTTCTTCCTTATACGTCAAGTCAGGATTAACCTCAATAGATTCAACTGGAAGCACATGAGATGGATCAGAACGATATCTTCTGAGCATAGAAACATGGAAGACATTGTGGATCTTGTCTAACTAAGGTGGCAAAGCCAATTTATATGCAACTGGTCCATCCCTTTCAAGTATCTCATAAGGTCCAATAAATCGGGGACTAAGTTTTCCTTTTTGGCCAAATCTCATAATCTTTTTCCATGGAGACACCTTTAAGAATATTTTATCTCCAACTTGATATTCAATGTCACACCTTTTAAGATCAGCGTACGACTTTTGTCTATCCAAATTTTTTTTTAGACAATCCTTGATAATTTTTACCTTGTCTTCTGTTTGTTGCACAATTTCAGGACCAATAAGTTTCCTTTCACCAACTTCACTCCAACAAAGATGGGTCCGACACTTTCTTCCGTATAAGGCTTCATAAGGAGGCATTCTAATACTCGATTGGTAATTGTTATTGTAAGCAAATTCTATCAAAGCCAAGTGTTTGTCCAACTACCCTCAAAATTCACAATGCAAGCTCGAAGTATATCCTCGAAAATTTGTATCACTCTTTCCGACTGGCCGTCCGTTTGAGGATGGAACGAAGTGCTAAACCTCAACTTAGTACCAAAAGCTTCCTGCAAGCTACCCTAAAATCTAGATGTAAACATTGGGTCCCAGTCTGATACAATAGATACAGGGATCTCATGTAGTCTTACAATCTCATTAATGTACAACTTGGCTAAACGCTCAAGTGAGTAATCCATTCTGATTGCTAAGAAGTGAGCACTCTTGGTTAGCTTGTCCACAATCACCCATATTGCATCATGATTTATCTGAGTGCGAGGAAGTCCCGAAACAAAGTCCATAGTTATTCTCTCCCATTTCCATTCTGGCATCGATAAGGGCTGTAGTAAGCCAACTCGGACTTGATGTTCTGCCTTTACTTGTTGACAAAGCAAACATTTGGAAATGAACTCCGCAATGTCTCTCTTCATACCATTCCACCAATAATGTTCTTTGATGGTCTGGTACATCTTTGTACCTCCAGGATGCATTGCATATGGTGAAGTATGTGCTTCATTCAATATTTCTCTCCTCAATTTGTCATCATTAGGGACACATAACCTATTTTGATAAAATAATACACCATCCTCTGTTAATGTAAAATCAAGCTTTTCCCCATTTTGAACTTCTCTGGTCAGTTTTACAAGTTTCTCATCTAACTTTTATCATTCTTTCACCTGTTCAAGTAATATTAGCTTTACTTGCAAGTTAGCAATAACTGAACCATTTGAATCAGGTGTAAAATAAATATTCATGGCTCTTAACTCAAGGAGCAAGGGTAAAGGACTCAAAGATATGCTTGGGAAGGATTTTTGACTTAAGGCATCTGCAACCACAATGGCTTTACCTGGATGATAATCAATCGTGCAGTCATAATCCTTGATGAGTTCAATCCATCTACGTGGCGAAGGTGTAGCTCCGTCTGAGTACCCAAGTACTTTAAGCTCTTATGATCAGTAAATATATGACATTTCTCTCCATACAAATAATGCCGCCATATTTTTAAAGCAAAGATTATAATAGCAAGTTCAAGATCATGAGTAGGATAATTCAATTCATGCGGTTTTAATTTCTGAGAGGCATAAGAAATTGCCTTCCCTTCTTGCATCAAAATGCATCCGAGACCATTGTGAGAAGCATCATTGTATACTACATACTCTTTCCCTTCAATTGGTAGAGTAAGTATAGGCGCTTGAGTCAACAAGGATTTGAGAGTTTCAAAGCTCTCTTGACATTTGTCATCCCAAATAAACTTTACTTCCTTCTGCAATAGTTTAGTCGAAGGAGAGGCGATAATGGAAAAGCCTTTCACAAATCTTATGTAGTATCCTGCTAAGGCCAAGAAACTTCTTACCTCAGTCGTACTTTTGGGAGGTCTCCATTCAACAACTTCTTGTATTTTACTAGGATCCACCTTCACACCTTCAGTTGATACAACATGTCCCAAAAAAACTACTTCATCAAGCCAAAATTCACACTTGGAAAGTTTAGCATAAAGTTCTTTCTCCTTCAAAATTTTCAAATTAATCCGGAGGTGTTTATCATGGTCTTCACTACTTCTGGAAAATATTAAAATATCATCTATAAAAACAACCACAAACTGATCAAGATAAGCTTGAATACCCGATTCATTAGATGCATGAATACCGCAGGAGCATTTGTCAATCCGAATGGCATCACCAAAAATTCATAATGACCATACCGAGTTCTAAATGCAGTTTTAGGGACATCTTTCTCTCTAACACACAGTTGGTGATATCCGGACCTTAAATCAATCTTTGAGAATACCTTAGCACCCTTCAGTTGGTCAAACAAATCATCGATTCTTTGTAGTGGATATTTATTCTTGATTGTTATTTTGTTCAATTATCTATAGTCAATACAAAGCCTAAGAGTGCCATCTTTATTCTTTACGAATAAAACAGGGGCTCTCCAAGGAGAAATACTAGGTCGAATAAAACCTTTCTCAAGTAGTTCTTGCAATTTAGCTTTCAATTCTCTTAACTTTGCTGGAGCCATTCTATAAGGGGTGATCGAAATAAGAGTAGATCCAGGAATAAGCTCCATTGGAAATTCAACCTTTCTTTCCGGGGGCAATCTCAGAAGGTTTTCTGGAAATACTTCTGGAAAATCACATACAACAGGTATGTCCTTGATACAAGGACTCTTCAACTGTGTATCAACTATGTGAGCAAGGTATGCCCCACAACCTTGACGCATCAACTTTCTTGCCAAGGCCGCAGAAATAAAACTAGATGTCACTGATCTTTCACCTTGTACAATGATGTGTGAAAATGTAGGATTATTTAAAAGTCACATGCTTAGACCTACAATCTACCACCGCATGATATTTATAAAGCCAATCTATCCCGATAATAACATCAAAATCCTTGAAGGGCATTTCAATTAAATCAGCAGGGAAGACTAGGTTTTGAATCACGAAGGGACAATCTTGGTAAACTTGATTACACACAACTTGATAACCCAAAGGACTTTCAACCAGCACATCGTAATTAAGTCTCACAAATTTCACATTTTCAGGAAGAACAAGTGATGAACAAATATAGGAATGTGTAGAACCAGGATCAAATAATGTAAACACACATAACCCAAATAAGTGAAATTTACCGACAACCACGTCTTGTCCATCTTGATCATCCCTCTGCCTCATAGCATAAGCGCGTGCAGTAGCCCTTTGCCCACTAGCTTGATTAGCTCCACTTGTACCTGCTGTCTGGGTATTTTTAGGTCTTACACCTCTATTAATTTGAGGAGGATTGACAGAAGGCTTATGACCTGAGCCTTCAGTTTTCAACGATGGAGCATTATTAGGATTAGGACAATCCTTCACTTTATGATCAAAGCTCCCACAATTGAAACATGCACCAGAAGATCTCCTGCAAGTACCATAATGATTCTTTCCACAGTGTGGAAAAGTGGGAACGGGAGGCTTGCCTTGGCCATAATTTGGAGTGCTAGCTGTAGAAAATTCTGATCTGTTTTGCCTTTGTTGAGGTGGCCTGTTATCACTACCAGCCTTAGAATTATCAAACCTTCCCCTTTTGGATGGATCCCCAAAATCTGGTCTAGGCTTTCAGAATCTGTTTTCATTTCTACTAGCTTCTTCTTTATCAAGTAGTTCCCAAGTAAAAGCAGCAGACACTAACTTACAAAAAATTTCATGTTGCAAGATCGCCACATTCTTCCTAATGGAATCATTTAAACTGTCTTCAAACTTCCTGCACTTGTCTTTTTCCTCTTTAATAATACCATCAGCATAGCGAGAGAGCCTTAAAAACTTCTGTTCGTATTCAGCATAGCGAGAGAGCCTTAAAAACATCTGTTCGTATTCAACAATAGACATGCCTCGTTGCCTTAGATTCAAAACTCATTTTTCTTTGCATCACAATAAGCAAGTAGGACATACTTCATACGAAATTCCTTAAGAAAATCATCCCAAGTAAGAACAGGAGGTTTCACCTTGGCATTCGGAACACTTACCCACCAATCGTAAGCATCATTTTGTAATAGTGAAATAACATACTTAAATTTTGCAACATCTGAACACCCTAACTGCTCAAATACCCTCTCCATGCGATCAAGCCATTGTTCAGCATCGGTGGGATCAACAGTGTCTTCAAACTGCACTCCACCCATTTTCATCATTTTCTCAAAGTTAATCCCGTGGGGATCATGCATCGATTCAGCCATGTGGTGGAGGAATTCAGCCATTTGTTGAAAATGAGGATTGATGGTTTGAGTACCATGACTCATGTGAGGATGTGGACCAGCTCTTACACCCTGATGATTTCCCACTTCAGAACCACTAGTGTGGGGAACATACTGATTCGAGATATGATCTCCAATCCCTTCCAGTGCATGAGGTTGGGAAACATAGGCACCCGAACATTCACGAGCAACATCCATAGGTCGGTCAGAAGAAGTGGCCATGACTTAATTCCTTCAAAAGGAAATATCACATTGCATTAGGGATATGTAGTTGATGCATATGCACTCTACATGCGATAAAAATATTATAAACCATATAATTGCCCAAATAATACAAATAGAACATTTTTCGAAAGTGAACAAGTATACAAGTAATTCAAATAAAAATTCCTAGATCCACAAACCTAGGCTCTGATACCAACACTTGTAGCGACCCTTTCGAAAATACACTACCACTAGAACAAGAGATCTAATTAAATACTTGTGACATTTAAAAGAAGCTAACTATGGCCATATTGATTTTAATCTAGTAGAGGGATTAGATGCATAATGACCTCCGTAAAGTAATTTAAGCAAATAACCGACATGCTTTTCATGTATATATATATTATCCTCACACTCAAGGATGAAATAACAAGAATATTACAAGCTTCCAAGTACCGAAATCAGCCTGCTCATGCTTCACACAAACATTCATAAAGTAATAGTAAATTCAGGATATTACAAGACTTGGGTTTACTCACACCCCAATAAGAACAAAACATATAGCGATAGTTATATTACAACCCATGGTGACATGACCGAATCAGCCCTCAAATTCGCCAAGTAAATGTAAAAAACATAGATCATGTACAAGTTCTAAGGTTTATACAAAATATATACGTTTATATGCAAATGTGATCTTCCTTAAAGCTTTCAAAATATCCATCTTCAATGGCCAACTTCAAGCATCCTCTCGAACAATCCCTACGATAGAAACAACTATCGCTAAGCATATAATTTAGTGGTGTAAAAACTATAGGTTTGGAGCCCTCAATTTCAGCAAGTTACCATTCTCAAGTTAAGGGCAGCATAATTGAACATACTAACTAAATCAAGTAAACAATATATAAAGAGTATCAAGTTTGATATTTAAATATCCAAATGTCAAGAAAACTCATAGCACCATTTTCCAAGAGATTTAACAACAAGGCTCGCCCAATATATACATCACGTCGTCACACCAAGCACAAGCAGGTATCAAGAAGGGTCAAAACCCAATAATCAAGAGAACCAAGAACCATATTAAAAATGGCTTTCTAGTTCGTACTAAAGTGAACAACTTCCATTCTTAAGATGGACTAAAAATCAAGAGTCAAGATGGTAAATGATCCGAATCAAGAGGCATGCCAAGAGTGACAAAGTCATAGCCACAAGAAGGATAAGGTCCCAAAAAGAGTGCTAAGTGATCAAACAATCCGTACAAGTGGGCGAGTTACACAAGCATCTTTAACGTCTTAAAGAATACCACCACGACAATGCAAAGTGACAAGAGGTAACCAAGGTACGAAGATCAACTTTCAGATATACCAGCAGTTAAAATAGTGCAAGTACAAGTTTATACACAAACCTCAGTGCTTTAGCAAAGAAACAATCCAACACAACTTCGTGAGTTCAGACCGTAGGCCAACCAACGTTTCAAGGTCCTCAACTTGTTCACGAGTATATACAACCTTAAAAATACAATTAAATAACTTATTTAATTCCTAGAAGCTCAATAATGTCAAATTAAAATAGGAATATCATCACAAGTAAGCTTTGCCTGTACAAATACGACTATGCTCCCAAAACAGTGATTCTGACCAGCCTAGTACCGCATGTCGCAACTTAGATTTGAAAAGGAAACCAAAAACACTGGACAATATATCCTTCATGAAAGATGTAGGTACGTATCTTAAGGTTTCAAACAATTAATAATCACCGCAAAATATACTTTGTACAAAAAGATATCATTGATACACTAATAGTTGTCCATACAGGATTTCTAAATCCGAAATATGGATAGAACTTGTCCTATGTTGCATCCCATATTTCGAATCCATAACAGCTAAATTACAATTTTACATAAACATAAGATTTGCAGGTCTACGAATTATCTTCCCAAATCATATTTATTCACTGTAAACTAAGTTCTATAGAAAGAGATATGCATAAACTACCAAACACTACCCAGCTTAGAAACAAATTTCGTCACTTACCAAATAAAAGAGTGCGTCTCCAATTCCAGCAAAAAGTACCTAAGTTTTTCTCTTGTGTTTTTGATAGTAATAGAGTTAGAGAGAGTTCACCAGGTTTCTTAGAGCTAAGGAACACGAATTTCACTATAGAGGAGGTGTAAGCATATAGTCAGCAAAAATGTTGTTTATCTCCTTCACAGCTGGTCAAAGGTGCTGCCCAAATAATTGTAGGCTGCCCATAAAACATACATATATAACTATATGTTTATACCTAATACCAACACTTTCAATTTATGTATTTCTAATTAGAAAATTACTTAAATACCCCCATACAATACCTTAAATTACGATCACAATTATGTCAAGCAAGATTGCAAATATCACAAAATTTCAAGTTTCCAAAATGAGAATAAAACATATTGTAGTAATTAAGCAATGGTGTATCGACATGCGAAAGTTGGTCCAGTATTTAGGGGCGTTACAGCTCAGGCAAAGTTCACACACGCACAAGGTAAGCCACAAAAGAGGTATAATGTCAAATTGTTTCACTCTTTAAAATTGTTGCCTAAGATCATTACAAGAGCTTGCATCACTTAGTCAACCGTACCAACGGGGCAAATTTTAGGTGTCATCACAATGATTCACAATAAGCTCATCACACAAGGCATTGACACCAATGTCAAACAAGACTCCACACTTTCTCTAGTGTGCATTGCTCATCACAAGAGACTCAATTCGATAACCGTCTAGTCACAACGAGATGCAAAAAGTTCATAAATTACCTATGTAACTTCATTTGGCCTCATCGTAGCCGCACATTCATGTTTGTTCGATTGAGAGCACTATTCAAGTCATCGGAATAGATCACAACTGACACTCAAATTTGCACAAGAACAACAACAATTAAATACACAAGAGGTGGCAATTTTTTTTTGGAATGGTCCAAAAATCATTTACATTCAAAATAAGGAGCCACAAGCTCAAATCATCCACAAAAATAGTGTCAAAACACAATATATACAGAAAAGTCATAATGACAAGAGGTAGGTATGGAAATAACTCACCCCACCATAAACAAAAAGCAATTTGTCCTCAAATGCAATAAAATATCCAAAAATCAATAAAATTACAGAGAGGGAGGTAAGGAAAAATCACGTCTAAACAGTCGCTCCATTTGTCAGGGCATCAATTCCCGGTGTAACACTCTTATCTTGGACATCAGTGCCCGAGGTCACATTAATAGTCCCAGCTCAACTAGGGTGTGACTGCCAAAGAAGCCTGCACAGTTGCATCTACCATGGCCTCCTCAGTCTTCGTAAGGCCCTCGTAAGAAAACTCCTAAGCAACACCAAGCATCTCCTCATCCGTCTCAGCCTTAGACTTGGGATCAGCTACCTCTTCCACTCAAACCTCATCTCTAGTGGTAGCTAGATGCACATTTGGATCAACTGGCGCATCTAGGATCTCCACTATCCCGAAGATCATCGACATGTCGGTGGACTTCAGCTGGTCCACATCTCTCTTCAACTCAGCAATAGCAACCTTTAGAGCCATCACCTTCTCAGTAGCTCCTTCGCCTTTCTCGCACACCACTATCCGTGCCGCAAGGGCATCAATAGTAGAACTCAGAGGTGTTAGGGCATCGGTAAGGTCCATCTCAATCATGCCAGGAATGGTGGACTCAAGTTTGAAGGCACATCGATCAGCAAAATGGGCTAGCTGCACCATCCGTAGTAAATGCAACCTGAGTTAGTGGAGGTCGGGCAGCAACTGCAGCACTAGATCTGGGAGGCAAGGGAGCGGTAGAGGTACTAGGCGCCGTAGAAGCAGTAGTGCTAGGTATACCTGAAGGCCCATGGGCCAGGGTAGGCAAATGTGCCTCTGCAGGTAATGCATCTCTATCCACAACCGGGGAAGAGTTCACTGGGGCTGCCTTCTTCTTCTCTACCTCATCCTTCAAGTACTCCACCTCAATCCTCCGGATGCCAGTAGAAGATGTGGGAATCACTTCCACATCCATCCTCTCATCTCTATGCACCGAACTCGTCTGTACAACTCGGTGATCAACATCGGAAAGGGGAGGGAAGTCTGGCGCTGCTTGGCCCTCATAAGCATTTCCTGTGCAATAATCATCCCCAGGTTTAGCCTCATCCCATCAATGATGAAACCAAGACAGGCTGCTTTGGCATGTCGTAGAATCGACTCATTATGGTATGGCATGATGGTACTGCTGATGAAGCCAAACCAGAACCTTGCTGCTATATCTAGGTCCTTCTTCTCAATAGGTGCCCTAACCTCGAGCCACTTAGGAGTACCATCTGATAACAAAGATGCCAACCACTTCTTCATGTTTTCCAGCGTCTTTGTCATGATCTTGTATTGACAGTCATCCTTAAGTCTTGTCATATATTCTAAGACTTTATTGATGGCAACATAATCACACTGCACCTTTTTACCCCTGACAACCACATGTCAACCGGCTTGAATTTGGTTGTCGGCTTCTTCCATTGTGGTACCAAGGCATTGTAGGCATTGTAGAATTCTCTGACCCAACTTGGAATGTACGGGCCAAGGGCTTGCTGAATAGATGGAATATATGCGACCTTACACAACTCATGATCTCTAGATACCTGTCAATGATGCCATCAATCGACAGCCGCTTCTCCTCTGTAATGGTTCTCAACCCCTCAGTCTTCAGTCTGTTCATAGATCATGGGAAGGACCCTGTGCAGCCATTGCTGGAATATCAACATGTGTTGGAGCAGGCTGAGACGTAATGGTCTGGGTAACCCTGATCTTAGACGGATCATTGATATATTGTTAGTTTACGGTATTTTTAATACATTTCCGTTAAGAGTTGTGTGTGTCTAGGGCTATTTTGTATTGGAATTAATGTTTATTGTGTCATATTTCCAGGAAATAGGCTTAGACGAGGTTGAGAGAGATGACATCTGAATTTCTATAGAAGCATCCACCCACGGATGTGACCTACAGACCGTAGGTCTAATCACGGTCCATTGGGTAGGCGTGGATTGATCATCAGGGAAGTCTGACTAAGGGTGGAACCACGGAGGCCATTGATGGAGCATAGGTCAACCCACGGGCCGTCCTTCACGTTCATCATTTGTATCAAAGAATTGGAGTTCCAGTACCTGATGAAAAGTTTCAAGTGTGGAGCTGACTTCAGTTATCAAAAAACTAGTTCGGTGCAAGTGCCAACGATCGCGTGTACTGATATAACATAACCAAGGGTTGGAATCGTTCCCACAGGGAATGGTTTCGAGAATTAATAGAAAAGTAAAATCAAGTTCGAATCAATCATATCTATAACCATTATCGAATACAAACATACTAAATCTAAGGGATAATGCAAGCGTCAATTATCAATAGGGGGTTTGTATTAACTAATCAACAAAAATGACAAAAATATAAGGAAACGAGATAGGGAGATGAAATTCCTGGGATGTGATAGGAATATGGGATAAAAGACACTATCGGGTAAATGTTATTGATAGTACATCGCTGAATATTTTTAACTAGGCTAGACTTTAGTTGGGGTAAATTCTCTCTTGAGCAACTTACCCTGAATCAACTCGATTTCTCTCAAACACCGAGTTACCGGTTTTAAGCATAGCCTCCACCTTAGCCCATTCACTCTGTCAAGCTGATAGTATGGGAGAAGACCTAGGATTCACTCTCTCGAGCTGAACCCATGACGACCTAATAACCACCGGCTATCAATTTTGTAGTCTTAGTTGTAAAACCTCTCTCTCGAGCAAGCCAAAAACACTAAGATGAAATTGTATATGCAACTACAATCTCATTAAGTTCAAACACAACTACTAAATGAAATCACATTTAAACAGTGAATATACCAAAGCAACACCCAACAGTAAATTTAACCCATATTCACAAAATCACACCCCAAGAATTGGGGTTTTATCTAGACATAGAAAAAAGGAAGAAAATGATACCAAATTGAAGTAACATCAACTGGGTATAATGATTTATATTCACTTTAAATGACTCTAGGATGAAGAATTTTCAACGCCCACTTCCAATTTCTTGGAATTGGAAGTCTTCAAATCTTCAAAAGCTAAGAACAAGGTCTCCCTACTTGAAACTTAGAAAAATAAAATGTTGTATCTGAAATTGCATACTTAAATAAAAATTCAAACTAGTATTTACAGTTGTCAAAAAATGTCTTGCGAAGGATCAATCGGTGTAGTTAGTCGGGTGCACTCGGTGATCCACCCTTTGGTCTGCTTCATCACCTTTCAGCTCTTGCCTTCAACATCTTTGCGTTCTGAATCATTTGGCGATATAGTACTGCTTCACGGAACTATTCGGTGACACGCCGATTGCTCCTTTTCAGCACCGACTTGATATTTTCCTTCAGGGCTCAGCACACTGGAACTTTGGGCGAGGTTAAGGCCTCTCGCCGACTCACCGAATGAATTAGGCGATCCTCAGGCCTTCTTTTTGTCATCTTTTCAGCCGTTTTGTTCCTTTTTGCCAAGTAGTGTCCATGCTTTGCCTTAAACTCCAAATACCTAAAACTTAAGGATTTACATCATTTATCGACATAAAATATGCATTTGAGGACACTAATTCTATTAAAATAAAGTCCTAAATGAGTCCAAATTGTGGACTCATCAACACCCCCAACTTAAACTTTTGCTTGTCCTCAAGTAAAACTCAAGTTCAACAGTTCAAAAAGGATGTCTCAAACAGTGCTACACAAGACTGAATCATGAATGTACACAACAAGGCTCAATTTACTCATGCAAGGATCAATTGTATACTCAAAGACTCAAGTTGTGACACACCATTATAAAAAATTCTCAAGCTCACTATACTTGCTTCAAATGCAAGTTCGGGCTCAACAAAGGTATTCAAATGCCCTCACACAAGAAAAATGATTCCATATTCACACAATGGTTCACAATTTAAAGTTCCAGAATCAAATGCAATGCTCACTCTCACAAAGAAGAACACAATGCACGCTTTCACCCATAGGTTTGCCCGTATTTTCCAATCAACAATTGTTTCAACTCACTCAAGATCAAAAAGGTCTTTTCAAGGCTTGTAATGGGGCTGTAATTTAGGCTTAGTGATTTTTATCCTCGTGAAATGTGGTGCTTTCAACTCTCCCTTTCCTCTTCTTTAATCATTTTCTTTTGTAACACCCTGTATCCTAGATAGACCAAAAATGCAGACTTTGAGAAGTTGCAGGTGCAACCCACGGTTGCCATCCACGGACCTTAGATCAGGCCACGGTCCGTAGTTCACCACTACAGCCCCTCCCAAAATCCAGCTCAGAAAATTGGCTAAGTCTCGACCCACGGACAGATCCACGGTTTGTAGGTCAGACCACGGTCCGTGGTCTGTGTCCGTGGATCAAGACTCCCTTACCCAACCTCTGACATGAACTACGGTTGACCAGCATGGACCGTCGGTCGATCCACGGTCCGTAGGTTTGACCGTAGATGAGGGTCAGCTGCCAATAAGATGATATTTGTTGATGGTATAAAATTCAAATCGTCATAACTCTTATCACAAAAGGAATTATGTATCTCATGACCTATGATATGATAGATAATTGAATCCTCTTTCCAAAGCCACCGAGTTTGCTAAAATATGACCTTCGAGTAAAAAGTTATGCTCGTTTTAGTGAAGACATGCCGAGCAGGCTTGACTCACGGACCCAATCGACGGACTGTCGATTGAATGACGGCCCGTCAGTCCCGTCCGTCGATCACTCTGACAACTGTTAAGTCAGGGATCTTTTGGTCTTTTCCTATTTTGTTTAACCCCAAGATACGTCGTTTAGACCCTAAATCATGAGATTTTAGTCTGTTTAAGCCTAGAAACATAACTAGAACTTACATAAGTCAAAATCATTAATCAAAACATAGAAAATTAGAACGCTAAGAGGAGAAAGAGGTCAAGAACCCTAGTTCAAGAACACATCAAGTTTTCTTCAGTTCCATCCCTGAAATCAAAGGATTTCTCTGTGAAATTCGTCACCAGGTATGTGGGATTTCACTAGTGGGTTCCTTTCACCCATTAGGTCCCTAGTTTTCGGTCAGTTTCTTGATTCCCTTATTATGACTAGACCTAGGGTTTCCTGAATGTTAGAATTATTGGGTTCTTAGCTGTTGATCCAAATCAGATTAGTATGCTAATATTCAGTTTATTGCATGAATTCCAGAACCCTATGTATTTCTTTAGTTCTTGAATTACACATGCTAGGTCAGATATTTCAGTCATTCAGTTGTACATGCCTTAGTTATTAATGCATCAATATCAGTTTAATTTTTACATTATCAATTTGCATGTTCAGTTCGAGCTATCCAGTAACTTACAGAAATTTAGTCTTAATGTGTTAATCACTTAATCTATTAGGAGTAGCATAATACCGAGTTGGACTAGGGTTCAGCGTACCCATATAGTCCCAGAACTACGAGCCACGTAGGTGTAAGTCCCCTCTGTGGGCAATATCAGTTAGTGATCACGCCAGCATGTCTTTATACCTTTGGCCGGGTATATTGGGTCCTCTCGATGGGGCGTATACATCAGACTCTACATTTAGCTCATGTGGTTTTATTATCGGTTGTTAGTAGCTCCCACAGTTCAGTCAGATTCTATTGCATTGACCACATTTCAGTACAGTTTAGTATTCAGTCTTAGCATGTTATAAATTGGTCATTGCTTTCAGTTAGCTCAGTATTCAGTGTCTATATCATGTTCAGATTATATCATTGCCTATTTGCTTTGTTCGGTTATATGTTGTTTCAACTATATTATATCTTGCATGCTCAGTACCTTTCAAGTACTGACGCATACGTGCGCTACATCTTCTCGTGATGTAGGTTCAGGTTCTCAGCATCCAGATCATGCTTACATCGGTTCCTGATCTCCAGTTCAGCAGAATCAGTGGTGAGTCCTCATTCTCCGAGGACAATAGTCATGAGTTTCTTTTAGTATTTTTAGTCTTTTAGTTTCAGTTTTGCTAGACCTAGCTTGGCCTGTCCCAGCATTTCTAGTCAGTTAGAGGCTATTTTCAGATATAGTTAGATTCATTTTTGTATTGAGTTAATATCTTCTTTGTATTAAACTCATCAGTTATCATTTATCTTAGTTATAGTATATGGGTATTCCCCATCTTTTCATTTTTAATTATGATTTATCTTCCGCATCAGTTTATTATCTTTAGTATGCTCATGATCATGCCAGCAGGGTTAGCTTGAGATCACTTGTGGTCCTAGGTCCCGTGTCCGCGTCTCGGGGGTAGTCTCGGGGCGTGACATCTTTAGTGCTCATAACTCATCCCATTCATTATTCGCTTTCCATGGATTGTTTGGAAACCCCATTTCTTTCTCATAACTTTATTTCAGAACTTTTTCTTTTTCTTTTTCTTTTTCTTTTTCTTTTCTTTTCTCTCTTCTTCTTTTTTATATGGAGGGGCTCCATTTTTCTCAACACCATGAGTTGAAGGGGACTTTTCTTGCACTTCTTGACTTGCTTTCTCTTTTTGCCACACCCCCAACTTAGGCCAAAAGCCTAAGTTGGCTATTCAATCAACCACAAATCATGAGGATTATGGGTAGTGGATTTAAGAAAGGTCATGTTTTCATCAAGTTTTGTCAAAAGAAAGGTAAGGCTCAAGGGGTGTTCAAAAGAGGTTCACACACTCACAAGGTAGGCCACAAAAGAGGTATATGTCAAATTGGCTCACACTCTTCAAAGTTACCTAAGATCATATCAAGATATAGGCTTATTTAGTCGATCGGACCAATGGGGAAAATTCTAGGTATTATCATGCATGGTTCACAATAAGCTCATCACACAAGGCATCGACACCAAAGTCAAACAAGACTCCACACTTTCTCTAGTGTGCAACGTTCATCACAAGAGAATCAATTTTATACTTGGCTAGTCACAACGAGATGAAAAGAGTTCACATATTGACTATTCAACTTCATTTCGCCTCATCGTAGTTGAACATTCATATTTTTTCGATTATGAGCATTATTGGAGTCATTGGTATTGATCAAAACCGATACTCAAATTTGCAAGAGAACAACCACATTTAATACATACAAGAGGTGTCAAATCTTTTTTTGGAAGGGTCACAAATCATTTTCAATTAAAAACAAGGAGCCAAAAGCTCAAACCTTCCACAAAAAGTAGTACAAGACAAATTTAGCACAAAGCCCAAATAGATAAACAAAATAGACATGCACACAAAGCCAAAATAGATAAAAAAAAAATAGATATGCACAAAGGTGGGCCTCACCCTACCACAAATGAAAAACATTTGTCCTCAAATGCAAATAAAAATATCCAAAAGTGACAAGAAATAAAGACAGAGAGGTAGGTAAAGAGGGGATCCTATCTAAGCAGTTGCTCCATCTGTCTGTGCATCAGTGCTCGGTGTATCGGTCTGGACTTGGGTCTTAGTACCCGTAGTCACCCCAGAAGAGCCAGCTCCACTAAAGACATCAAATAGTGTATTTGCCAGGGAAGCCTGCACAATCGCATCTATCATGGCTGCTTCAGTCTCAGTCATGTCCTCCTCAAGCATCTCCTCATCAATCTCTGCCTCTGACTCAGGATCGGCTATCTGCTCCATTCTATCCTCATGTATGGTGGTAGTTGGAGGCATCTCGGGCACATATGGAATCTCCACTATTCCAAAGACCATGGACATACTTATATGGACATGTTTAGGGGTTAAACGTCTGGGAACGACTCCCCAAAGACCACTCGAGGGGTCCTTGAGGAGGACCCCAAAATGGTCCCCCAAAGCAGCCTGGACAGCATGGTCTGTTTCTTTTGGTGGTGATCTACGGAGGCAAACCACGCCCCGTAGACCATAACATGGTCCGTGGATGGACCTTGTTGTTTCATACTTAGTGTCTCCATGGGCCTGCAGCATTTAGAGCCAAAGTACCAAACTACGGAAGCCAACCACGGCCAGTAGATTGGTCTACCACCCATGGAAGGTTGTCCGTAGGTTGGACTGCTTGTTGGCACTTTTGTTCTGAGTTAGAGGTTAGTTAATTGATTAGTTAATTAAGTGGGGGTTAAGGGAGGTCGTTTATGTGGTTAATTAATGACCTATATAAACTTATAAGTCCCTAAACTAATCCACTAATTCACCACAGGTTAAGACCCCCAATCAAAACTCAAATCATCTTTCCCTCCCAAAGTCTTCTGTCCAAGAACACCATTGAAGACTGATGTGAGGTCAAACTACATATTTTTAATTATTATTTGCTTCATATTTGTCCTTTTTGAGCATAAATTTTATGAATTGTCCTAAATTGTGTATTTTATTTGTAGGATCAAAATTGTGGAAAAATGAGGAAGTTTGGAGCTAAAACGAATTAAAGATGGAAAGTTGAAGAAGGAAATCAAGCAGACAGCTTAATGAATTAAATTTATTAAAATAATATATTCCTATATATGGTGCAAAGTTGAACGCCAATTCAATTTGAATTAGGCTTGCTGCTGCCACGTGTCAGTTGACCGGCGCCCCTCTGCCGCCAACAATTTGGAGAAATCAAGCGTACAGTGCAAACCCAATTTAATTGGGTTTTGTTTTTCTAATTTGTCTTGAACTCAATTATTTTATTTAGGGTTTCTCTATCTATAAATAGGGGATGAAAAGTTATTCTTAGGGGAGAGCCAAGAATCAACAAACAATACACAATATAAATTTTCTTCTAGCTTAGGAACTTTGGAAGAGCCGCCGTGGAGGCCGGAGAGTTGTGGTTTATTTTTTCTTATTCTTTATTATTTATTTGTATTCGTGATTAATAAAAAATAGTTTAGCTATTGTTCTTAACTTTTTATGATTAACACAAGCATATTTATTTTAATAAATTTTGATTGTGTTTTTTGAGATAATGAGTAGCTAAATTCCACAACTAGGGTTGTGGGAACCATAAGCGATTAACAAAGTATTAATAGTAAATACGCAATTCTTGAATAGTGTTTTGCATGCAATGATAATTCTTTCGTTTAAAAGTCTTTTTAACGGTGGCCAACATTAGAACTCGTCTTGTTGCTACTTGCCGGACCAAGGAGGTAATCAACAAGAAAAGAATTATCAACATAGATTTAGTGTGATACTATCTAATAGTCTAGTATCGATTGGTGCAAAGTAATAACTAAGCCAAACATCGATGTGATGTCTAATATGAGGTAAAGGTAAGGGTTAGTAAATTATACACACGTAGCCGGACCAAGGTGCGGGGTGAAATTCTCTAGATGTCGAACCAATGATTTAGAGATACCTAACTTATCACTTTGCATGTAGTACACTAGGAAAGGATTGCTATTACTAGGATTACTGCGTTATGAGCTTATGGGGAACACATTCCTAGTTATTTCTAATAATCTGAATATAAATAAATACTTAGTTCAAAGC